>JAODKF010000116.1:4105561-4132788 GCA_026779585.1 Mormyrus proboscirostris
TCAACACGTACGAGTCTCCATGATTTAGTGACTAAATGAGGTACTGAAAATGAGCTGGACAGTGGCATTGTGAACGTGATACATCAGTGCAAAGCCGAATGACCTCAAAGTACAGAGATAGAATTGCACAAATGGCACAGTAGCATATGGCTGTAGTGCAAAAAGAAGAGTCATTGTATGAGTCTTGGCCGCCCAACACCCTGTCGGCGGTTCGTAGCTTTTCCCGCCTCAGACGGCTCTCGGCAGGATCTCACCACGGCTCACCATGAGCTGCCCACAAGCCTGGCCCTTTCTCAGATGCTCTGAGCCAGTCATCTCACCAGAACGATTTGGCCCCCGTCAGTCATTCAGATCTTTACCGTTGCCCATTCCTTCTGCATTCAGCATGCTGACTACGAGTTCCCGAATGTTAGCTTGCTGTCTAATATGCCCCAGACCCTGACATGTGCCATTACTCTCTATACGTGGGGCTGGATGTAATGTTTTGGCTCATCGGTGTATGCAGTCGGCCCGCATCTTTCACGGTTTTTGATGATGTGGTTTTGTATGATCGTGGTTCGAAAATGACCACACTGTACTGTGCATATGCAATGTTTTTTGGAATTTCTCCCTAAACAATTAATTATAACAACTTGCATATAATTTAGTTCTGTAATCTAGGCAAGATTTAAAGTATATGACAGGTTGGGAGTAGGTGCATATAGAACTGGCACTTTTATAAAAGGTTTTGAAGTATTATGGTGGGTTGTGGAACCAATTGACCACGTAAAGATGCAGGAGTTCTGTATATATAATGCCTTGTACTTTAAGCTTTTTTATTGTATGTAAATGAAATGGCAGGTTTTTTTTTGTTAGTGGAATCTGTGAATAAACAATGGGATGAATATCAGAAAACATACATTTCAGTCGGTGGAAATAAGCCTTTGGCATGGAATCTCAACCATGCGATTCGTCTGCTGCCGCCATGTGATTTATATCGTTTTCACAGATGTACTTAATACTAATCTATGTACAGTCAATTGTGCATTCATAGCTGTAATATCAACGAGCTGCAAAATTCAGCTCACACTTCCTTTTATAGCCTGCTGATTGACAACACCGAGCCGTCATTGTTTCTCCGCAGAATTGCTGTTTTTCCTGATATAGATTCACTAATAATTGTAGGCTTCTTTTGTTCAAATCTGTCAACCAGTGAAGTAACAAAAACGTGTAAATATTGACACCTCCTCTGTTCTCACACCAACAGCTGTTTGGGGTTCTGCTGTGCTTGAATCTTGCGGCAGCCGCTTGGTTGTCAAAGATCGATAACTGTGCCTCTGGTGAAAAGCGTTACCTTGCAGAGATGTGCCGGCGGTCTCACCGAGAGAAGTTAGCTTGAAAGGCAGCACGATGACCGCGTCAAACGTACTCAGCTTTGTATTTCATTACCTTTGTGCATTTACTGTCGCTAATGCATATTCTATGCGTTCTTTCCATTTTGATTCCATCAGCTGGTTTCAGCTGGAATGATTTCAGCCTTGTTTCGGTTATGATGCTATACTCGGATTTGTCATCATTGCTAAACACTACCAGGAAGCGTTCTGCTTTTAATGTGCATAGCGTCCCGATTCCCTTTAGCCTTCATGCTAAGAGTGTTGCGTTTCAGCATGCTGTATCATTGAAGATGATGTTTTTCAGTTTTCCTGTCCTCCTGAGCCTGCTCTTAGCAAGGGGAAAGTTTATTGATCTAAGAAGCTTGAGCCTTACAAAGATGTGATTGGATCTGGGTTTAAAATTTAGGGTTTTATTCACATAACTGTCAATTGCCAACAACCAATGAGATATTAACCCTAAATTCACAGAATGACATTTTTTGCTACATAAAGTTAGCAACACACAGATAAGTCACATATTGTAGCTGACAATTCCTGGCATCAGCCCAACATTAGCAACCAATTCTTGACACATTTAAAGAGAAACATATTGGTGAAAAACATTGTGGATATTTTAAAGCATGTAATTACCCACAGTGGAGGTGGGTGGTCCAGAAGAAGAAGCCAGTAAGCAATAGTATAACGATCGGAAACTTGCAGATTTTCAGGGAACACTGTAACTAGTCCCTATGTAAAGTCAACTTAAAAGGACAAAGTGTATACAACAATGAGACCTGAAATTTCCAAAAAAGTGTAAAACTTTTCCATAACTATATTTTGATTAGAACAGCATTTCCCAACCCAGTCAATACCGTACCAGGTATTCAGGGTTCTTGATTGGCTGGGAGCTGGGAAGGAGCAAAAATGTGGCCTCTCTGGGGGTCCCCGAGGACTGGCCTGAGAAACACTGTTCTAGGGTAAGGATTTGTGGCCATTGTATAATGATGAATGGCAGCGAGGACAATGATGCTTGCAGAGAGACTGAGAGTGAGACGCGCCGCCCAGCTTTTGCTTTAGCATTCTGTTCATTCCCAAAGGCAGGCCTCTGTCTGTTTGGGTGCACCATGCAACACACACATCAGTTTACTTGAGGTCATGGTCACGCAGACCTGGATTGTTTATCTTGGTGCCTTTCGATCCAGCTAATTTTTCAAAATCACCTCAGCCGGGACTTGCATGGGTTCATTCCCACGTCTCTTTCTGAATACCTTAGAATCAATCTGTGCTGTTTTATTTGTTGTGGTGCCACACTGAAATGATCAAAAAAGAATTTAAGCATAAATGAAGACCTACTTCTTTTCATTCAAAGGTAAGTGACTGTTCCTCTGTTGCAGCACTTCAGGAAAATGTATATAAGCCACCCATTGACCAGGAAATAATGCTTCATCATCTGTTCTGGCTGCACTTTTTTAAAAAACGTATTCGAGCAGCTTAATGACATACATTTTTCTAATGTTAACCACTCTCCTCCCCCCAAAACCCTCCTCCCCTCTGGCAATCTAACATAGACCAATGCACAGGGTGATTCTGGGATTTTTTGAAGGTGAGAAGCGTAAGAGGAGTCATAATTCATACAGAGGGGCCATTCTTCTCATTAGCCAATTATATGCTTTGAATCAGAGAGTGATAGGGGAGGGGGGCACTCTAGGGGCCAATCAGCTTTCAGCTGAGGCCAGTAACCCCTGTGGTCCCATCCATGTGTACGCCCCTGTTAGTGCACCAAAACCCCGAGCAAACAGAGATGTAATCATTTATGTGGAAGGGGTGTCAGTCTTCCCCTACTGTTTTGCCTCCAGTATCACATGCTTCATCACAGTGGATTCGCATGGATGGTGGGAAATTATCCAATACTTTTTTGCCCAATGCATTCCGTCTAGCTGGTTTGACACGATCAGCTGAATTCCATATTTCCTCCGATGCTTGCTGGAAAGGGGATGAAGGAGTTGGATCGGCCAGTAAGAAAATGAGGCCTTGTGTTTTTATACACATGCCATATGATGTCATATATATGAATATGACATCATCTGGCATATTTATAAATGGCCTCAGTAGTGCTGAGTGACAGTGATTGTATTAACACTGCACTTTAGCATGTGTTACAAAGTCTTATGGCATTAAGGGAGAAACTGCCCTTGAATCTTGTTGTGCTTGTGCCATAGGCGTTACTCATGGGGGGACGGGGAGGGACACATCCCACCCAATATTCAATAAAATGGCGTTTTTCCCACCCAATATTTTCCAGGATTCTGCTTCTAAAAATATGACTAAACTTGTCTTGAGAATTCAGTTCTCATCTAACCTACTGACCGAAGGGAAAAAACTTTTAGCCAATGATTTCAGTTGCATATTGGCATAAATGATTGTAGACAGCGAACTACTGAATCGGATGAGAAGCCAGTGCATAGGTATACCTCATACAGCATGATGTTAGAGGACAGATTTGACCCAGTCGCTTAATGGATCTGTCCCTGTCGTCCCTAGTACCGAAAACGCAGTGATGCCATTAGCTGGTGTGAAGAGTCCTAAGCCGCTTAACCGAGGACAGAAAGTGAAACGTGGCAGTGCCCAGTGACTGGAGACTTCCATGGTCTTTCAGAGGCAGTGTGTAGTATAAATATCTTGGACTGCTGGCTGCTGCGTGCAGATGATGGTTTTTGCCGTTCTCACCACTTATTGTACGGCTTTCTTGTCCTGTGGGAGCAGCTGCCATATCAGGATGTAATACACCCTGTGGGGACGGATCCCACAGCACACCTGTAGAAGCTGGTGACTGCAGTGAACATCTGGACTTTCCTCAGGCGTCTGAGGAAGTGAAGATGCTGAGGGGCCATTTTAATGGCCGCTGCTATGTGCTTTATCCGCTGGTGGTCAAAAGTGAGGGTGGTTCCCTGCAGCATCCTCTCTGACGTAGATGGGGGCATGAACTGTGTCCTGTTTCCTGAAGTCAGTCACTAGTTCCTTAGTTTTCCTTAGTCACCTTTACTGTCCTGGGCCGACTCTGCCAGTATCCCCACCATCTCTCTGTAGGCCATCTCCTCCTTGCTGGTGGACAGTGGTGGTGTCATCAACTGACTTTATGGTGGAGTTGGTGCTGTATCTGGCCTTGCAGTCTTGTGTGAGTGGAAAATTAATAGGACACTTTTAGGACCTCTATAAATCTTGAACCTCTAGGTGAGAGAGACCCTGGTCGCCTTTCATACACAAGCTTTTTGCCAGTGTTTTTGGCAGGAGGTATGTAAAGATTTTCTAGTGGGTATGTGAATCAGAAGAGCTCCTGGTGCTTTTGAACTTCCTCGTTGACAAAAGGGACCTTTGGCTTGAGAAAGACTGAACCTGGGCTGGAGAACTCGAGGGTTAATATAATATGAAATAAAGTACAGTACGCTTCCTTATTGAGCAACGTTGCCGGGCAACTGTCAAAGAGGTGAGACAAAGGGCAACTCATCTGGATCTGGACGATTGCAAAAAGTTGCCCACTGCCGGTCTTAGGTTTTCAAGTTGATATTTGTTGCCCGGATTCAATGGGAATGTGCTGAAGCAACACTGGTCAGCAACATCGCTTAAATAAGTTGCCCTGTGTATCATCATCCTTTGTCTCTCATCCGTGTCCAGGCTGAGTAACACCAAGAAGCAGGCGGTGCACACAGTGATGGGTATCTGGATGGTCTCCTTCATCCTGTCCACACTTCCCGCTGTGGGTTGGCACGACACCACCGAGCGCTTCTATGCCCAGGACTGCCACTTCATCGTCACGGAGATCGGCCTGGGCTTCGGGGTCTGCTTTTTGCTGCTCGTGGCCGGCAGCGTAGCTATGGGCGTCATCTGCATCGGTATCGCCCTCTTCCAGACATTCTCCATGCAGGCGGGCCGCCGCGTGGACAAGAACAAGTTCAACGTGCCCACCATCGTGGTGGAGGATGCCCAGGGAAAGCGGCGTTCCTCCATCGACGGCTCGGAACCCATCAAGACCTCCCTGCAGATCACCTACCTGATCAGCGGCATCGTCTTTATCTACGACTTCCTCACGGGCTTTCCCGTTCTTGTAAGTCCGCCTCCTGCATTTTGAGAGCTTGGTTTTGTTGAGATGGGGGTTGTGGGATTCTGTGTTTGTGGATCATGGTCTTCTCATCTCTCGGTGGGTCTCCTGGAGGCAGGGCTATAGCTAGAAGTTCGGGACTTCCTGACAAAATGACATCTTGGGTGACCCCGCACAAATTTTATAATTCTACATATTCAAAGCCCCCTGTAGATTGCTGGGCACCCTGAACCTTGCAGGGTAGCCTTGCCCCTACCGAGCCCCTACCTGTAGGAACTTTCATCCCCCTCCCCCCCCCCAACAGTCTAGAAATGTCTTCCAGCTGAACTGGTGACTCTACATTCTGCCCTACATCATCACTAACCTAACAGAATAGGGGTCCATGTAGCACAGGTGGGTCATGGGGAGGCAGCAGGCATGCCTGAGCCACAGACCAGCATGGGTTTTATGCTGTTTTATGCCGGGACAGACAGACCGACCCCCTGCATGGGGCAATTAACAGCCGCCTGCCGTGTCCCGTTAGCACCCCCCCCACGGGAGCCAACGGTGATGAAAACACAGTTAGTGACAGCCTCCGTGCTGTTGTCGGTTGTTGCAGGACAAGAGGGAAATATTATTATTATTCTGTCTATGCTTATAATGTGAAATAGTATAGGAGAAAAATATGCTTAGGATGTAATTCATATTTTAAAAAATGAAAATACACATTGTCCCTAACTGACAATTTCCGTTCAAACGTCAAAATGGATGTATGCCAAAATAAGATAACTGGAGTGACTTTTAGGCATGAGACTGGGGGGTGCGTGTCTGAGGCTGCGATGGTCACGCTGCTGTACAGTACAGGACTTTCCCACGGTGACTGTCGTACAGCATGCAGCTGGCACTGCGTAGCATAGAGCTGCCAGTCTTATGGCTGCAGAAAGTTTGTTTTTTCATATATTTGCATAAACTTTGGTCGACTGTGTGAGTCGTAAGTCGCATAAGTTGTAAGTCAGGGGCAGTCTATGTATGTAATTAATTACTGTGTCACAGAGGCCGGAAATCTCATCCATCATACAGCTATTTCTTCTGTAGTCTCCACTGGTGGCTTTTAAAAATGAGACCAGCGAATATATGATTTTCTCATGAATTCATCATGTTTAAATATAGTCTGGAGCTCAGGAATAACCTCAGGAGTTTGTCTTCAATTGTGATAAAAAAAATTCCCACTCAAAAGCACTCATCTGCACCAGACATTATGATCTGAATTTTGGGATCCCTGGTACTTTTTTCTGTAAGGATTTTTGTAATTTTTTGATTTTTATACATTTGTTTCAGCATTTAGAGTATAATTAAAAGACTATAGTTTGGAGATATCAGCCTCCACATTCATTTTGCATTTTTCCTTTTACATTTCTGAATTGCTAACAATTCTTTTCTTTGGGGTTGCTTTCTAATGGATACAAATGTGTTGTAATATTCACTTGATATTTGTGATTGAGAATCACAGAAAATAGTATGTAAATGTGTCGGTTAATGATCACAGCTCCTCGAAACAAATGCCGTGGTGGTTAGAGGCTGAAACCCACAACCTGAAGGGTGCCTTGAAGGAATCCGCTCTTGTATCACCAGGAAGGCATTTGATCTGAATTATACAGTAAAATTACCTGCAGCAAGTGAAGTTGCAGCTTGCCTTCAATGTATGTGTCAGCTACGAGAAAAGAGAGACCCTGAACTAGATAAGCAGGGCTGGCAACGAAGAGAGGAGCTGAGCCTGATGTGCCTGAATGGGTCTGCCCTTGTTACCGGATGAGTAGTTATGTTTACACAGTGTTCAGGAAACAGCAAAGCTTTTAGTGTTTGCTAGAGCATGCAGAGATGGAAGTGAATGCATCCTTGGGTCACTGGTCTCCTCCGCTTTGTCTTGCTGGGCTACAGGCTTCTCTGATGCTCCTGGGAGTTTTACTTATACAAAATGTTGTGAGGGCAGAAAGAAAAAATATTGGTTCAGGGAGTTAACCAATCAGATTGCAGAGGAGGTGGGCCCAAGCAACTAGAGAAGGGGAGGACCATGACATCGGATTGGTTGGTCTCGTCTCTTCTAGTTCCTTGGACCCAACTCCTCTATTTGTTATCACTCTGGACGAGTCTTTTTTGTGTAAGTAAAACTCCCATGAGCTTTTCTGAGACCCATCGCAGCCTTCATGAACTGCTCAGGAAGGAGTCAGTGAAAGTGTTTCAGCTGGCGAAAGGCATGGATGAAGAAGCAGGAGACCAGCAGCTACTCTGGGAGGGGCCCCATCAGTCTTTAAGCCCCTCATTCTTAATTAGAAGTCTAATGTTCCGACAGAGAGTTAAACAGGGTGCAGTACTTCATTACTGAAAGGAACGTTTGGCATTAAAATCATTTGTGGGTCGAGAAATAGGTCGGTTTTTGAGTGGGTATGTGACACATAGTTCTGGGACTCTCTGTTGCTTCTCTGGTTTTGTGTTTGTGGCGGTGGTGGTCAGAGCAGGGTCAACCATACAAACAAACTTCCTTGGCTCTGGATGATGTCACAGCCTAGTCTATGGTCAAGCCAGAAAACAAAGGGGAGTGATGGGTTATGACGGTAAATACAAATAATAAATGGATTGCGGAGATGTGTGGTTATCTAGAGGCAGTAGACAGACACAAAAGGCAAACACAAAACACAACGGGAAAATACAGAACGTGGGTATAGTGGCTGAATGTGAGCTTGTATCAGAAAATGAAAAGGAAGCAATTTTCTTAAACAACAGACTCTGTATGCAGCAACATTCTAAATGTGGAACTTCACCAAGAATAACAACAACAACTACAAACAACAACCGAAAACAGACACCAACCATTGCATCAATTACAAATGGGGCTCGGATGTTGCTCATCGGTGACACATCAATCTTACTTTTTTGACAGGATGAAATTGGACTTGTTTCCTCGGGTGATGTTAAATTCTGGGCTTGCAAACCCACGTAGAGAAGATGGATGTAGTCATAATTAATACAACTGAATGTTATAACAATGGTCAGAACATTTAACTCTCCTCCCTGCGTTTTTCATTTGTTCATTACTTTATTAGTTAAGTTCTCCCCAAACGAGCTTGCTGGGCCAAATGACCTCCTCTCATTTGTAAATTTCTTATGCAGATGTAGCTATGGAGAGTCCTGTGTTCCACAGTCATTTTCATAACAATGTCACGATAAACTAACAGTAGATTAAAAGCCTTTTTTCTCCTTACAAAGAAAAAGGGCGACTTTTCCCTCAGTCAGTTGGCCACAGTCTTCTTAGTAATCAGACTCTTTCCCCAACTTAACTAACCTTGAAAAAACTGGCTCTCATGTCAGAAACGCCTGCAGCTGGGATATGAGAGGCTTCAGGCTGATGAAAATCGGACTCTTCCTTACATCCTCGGTTTCTTGTGAGGGGGCGTTAATGGTCATGCGTGAAACTGGAGCTCAGTAAGACGTCTTTGTGGGGTGCCAGGTAAACGTTGACACACTAATCAGGCTCCAAGTCGGCACAGTCTCTCTTAATATGCCAGCTGCAATTTCTGTATTAAAGTAAGTAACACTGAAATAAATAATAAAGATAGCAGCAATAACAACATGCTTTATATAGTGATTAACACGATACAGTACAAAGACTCTTTTGTTTGCTTATAGAGCTGTTAATACGGCGATGGGTCAGCGTCCCGTTTTGGGTTAATCCTCACCTTGGGCATGTAACTTCCGGTGCAAACACCAGATCCCCGTACCTCTGCATAGGACAAGCGTGTATGGAGGATGGATGGATGGATGGATGGATAGATGGATGGGCAGGCTCTTATTAGTCTACACTCATTACAACACGTGATCTTTTAACCCCTTACTCAACCAAGAGGACCCTCAGGTCTTGTGATCATGGTCTTCTTGATCTCCCTGCATGGCTCCATGTTCAGACTAGGGCTGGCAGCTTCCATGGTTGTTTCCCCAATGCTTTGGACCTGCCTCTCCATGGACATTAAGTCAGCCAGATGTGTGAAGCCCCTTTTAATGGGGTCTGAAATGGCTTTTATAGACAAGCCTTTTATTGATGTCTGATTCTTTGATTGTACCATCTGTTCTTGAAAGGCACTATATAAATAAACTGCTTCCTTGCGGTATTGATGTCATTTACTTATAGACAAACCGTTCAAAATATCATTTGGGGAGTGTTAAAGTCCATGGGTTCAGCTGGTGTACTGCATGCAGGCTTTCCTCTAATGAACACTGCTTGTGTTATTGTGAGACCTGAACGTCTGTAAATCTTGAATTATATCGAGTCAAAACAGTTGGGCTGATTTCCTTTAGGGCTTTTCATTGACTCTTTTCCTCTGATTATTTGTCCTGTGAAGCCAGCAGGCAGCACCCTGGTGAAACCACAAAGGTATATTACTGAATATATCTAGCATTATTTTAGCAACAATTAAAATAATAGTTGTTCAATTCTGCACTGTTTTGCATCAGCAGCGAAAATATTTTTCGTTTGTTTATGGCTTAATTAATGAACCAAGGCAGTCTTTGGGGTGCCAACATTGTCTCTGTAACGGCTGGGCTAATTTGGCAGGTGCTCTTTGTATTTGTAAGTATATGCAGAATTGCGCTTTGATGAAAAACTTTTATGCTTCTATGCGTGCCTCTCAGCCTCGAATGTGTTTGTTTCCTTCAGAAGTCTGCCTTTGAATCATCTGAGCTTACGAACAAGTGGAATAAAAGATGGGTTCTTCAACCAAAGCCCGTCGTCAGTGTTTGAAAACGAGCGTAGCGTCTCTGAGCAGCCTTTAAAAACTCCATCTGTAATTTTTTTATCTTCCAGAGTTAAACAAAATAATGTGCACAAGTCTGCTCCTGTAGCTCAACAAGTAGAGTGTTGTACTAATAGTACAAGAGCCATCGGTTTGAAAGCCAGGGAATCAAACTCGCCAATCTCCTGTGTCTTGCTTTAGATAAAGATGGAACATAAGTAGGTGTAAAGCAGGTTTTTCTGTGTTCATTCCTCCTTTTGACATGGCAACATGTGATGTCATCACAGGCAGCGCGGAACACATTACCTCAAAAGATGTTGGAAACGTGAGTCAGTTAAGCTTCATTTATTATGCTACATAATAACATGCAACAAAAAAAATCATCACATTAAAAACAAAATTTCCCAATAAGGGATAAATGAGATATTATTTTCTGACCCCTTGAGCCATTTTGAGATCCATTTATACGAGATCCTTAAAAGAAGACATGACCCGGTGACCTGCTTTCACACCAGAAACAATTTGCTTGTGTGTTGTTTTGTGAGCTTGTCTCATATTATGATATCTTGAAAATTACCAAATATGACCATAATTCAAGTATAACTCAATGGTGCCTCGTTGCATCTTTTATGTGGTGTAATGAGCTATTTAAATGCATGGAAATTAAATTATATTCAGTCTTGCCCATTTATGAATGCCTTTCAGTAGGAATATTCACTGCTGGCTGTGTTTGTGGTACCCTGCTGAATTGATTTTAAATGGATCCATTCATCCAGGTGTATTATAATTAGGCAGTGCATTAAATCCTGTTTTATTCCGTGTTGCTCTTGGAAGTATTTTGACGTTTGCTCTGGTGAGAGTATTTCACTGCAACGTGACTTTGGACCGGACCAGAAACAGCGATATATGGTGTGTAAAGGGCTTCAATAAACTTATGAGCAAATCAGATTATATGTTTTGAGATTCTGCCAAATGTCCCCACTTCTGTTGATGAATTGCATGTCGGATTTACAAGTGTGGCATGTACAGTTTGTCCAGATAAGGCACGATACGGATTATGTTCAGCATAATCTTTTCTCGGAGCATTAGTAAGAGGTAGTTAAAGGGGGCATGACATGTGAAAATCAAGGTGGTTATTGAAGAATTAAAGTGATATTAAGGTGCCTAAGAAACGCAAATACAGTAAAGCTAAAGGGCATCAGTTCACTCACCTTCCATAAGCCATGAAGGATCCATCAAAACGATGTGATCATGACTTGGAAGGTGTAACGGGAGAAACCCGACATCTCAACACCTGTCTGCAAGACCCACCGAGGTGAGCACTAACTGGGCAATTTTCATTCTCCTTTCATCAGAATGAAAAGAGGTAAAAATACAATTTTCAGTAAAAAGAAACTTGATACTGCGCACGGCAGCAGTGATGTTCTGCTGCAGAATATTTAAGGATCGTCAGATTAAGTTTTTTGTAATGCTTTGATGGCGAAATGGACTGCAACATACTGCTGTTTTGCTGCAGGACTGTTTCTCAAAAAAAAAAAAAAAAGGTTGACAGTCAATATCTTATTCTGTTCAATATCTTTTTATATTCAAGATCTCGGGTTTTTCTTGTCAAAACTCCTCTGAACTCTGAGCATTGTTGGCACTGGCTGAATCCACCCACCGTTGCTGCCCCCATGGACTTATTATTTTATCCAGCTTCTTTTATTGCTGTCACTTTTCAGCTTGTCCCAAAGATAAACCATTATTTCAGGAGACGTTCCTACATAGATTCTTTCTTCTGATGAAAATCCCCTTGAAGTATTTGATAGAGAAGCCGGCATTGCAGGTGGTACTTGTGTATGAAGCATTTCCCTCGTTTATTTGACTGTAGTGGATATTTAACTCTTACACGCTCCTACTATAATCCTGTTACTATGAGAAGTCACCTGACATCTATCATTGGGGTCAAGTTTCTGTGGATGTGTTTCCGCTGAGTCGGACCAGTTCCTGGGCCTTTGCCCAGGGTGTCCTCACCCTGACTCACTAGCCCTGCTCTGCTAGACTTGCCTGTCTTCCTCTGCTCCATGAGGTATTCTAGCTTTGACAGGCTAGCTGTGCTGGATCTGATCTGCTCCATCTGTTATCTGCTCCAACCGCGTTCCGCCAGGTAAGCTGACGCTGCTCCACTCGCTCCTCCCGTCTTGGCCTGGTCTGCGTGCCCCTTATCGGTCGACCGTGGTGCTGTGTCCTCCCTGTAGGTGGTGAGCTTCGCCAGCCTGAGGTACGACCGTTCCTACGACTGGATGGTGCTCTGTGTACTCTGGTGCTCCATCGCCCAGTCAGCCCTCCTCCCCATGTTCCTGTGGGCCTGCGACCGCTACCGGGCCGATGCAAAGACCGTGTGGGAGAAGTGTGTGGCTGTCATGTCCAGTGATGACGTTGATGAAGGTAGGCGGGACTGCGGAGAGACCTGGTCAACATCCAGACAGAGGAATGTTTTGGGTGTGATTTGGGTAGTGGTGGGTGGATGTCTTTCATGTGAGTTTCAAACATGACACAAAATCGATGTCAAACATGCAACATAATGTGTTCTGATCCAGGCAAAGATACACATATTCCAAATTCTACATTTTCTACAATTGTACATTTAAATTTTATTTTGTCAGGTAAAATATGTTGTTAAAAATGTTTGAACACATGAATTCATAGACATCCTCATTGACATCCATGATTTTTTTCCGCCTAGAAACCTTCGATTTTTATTGTCTAGATGATTAATCCTGCCATTGCTCCTTCAATGAAATTCTTTCCTGTGTTTTATGGTTCTAATTGTTGTGTATTTCTGTGTGAGTTCTCAGCCAATAATACATGGTTCTACTCTGTTCGTTTAAGACTAAGATGTTGCATATCTAATGGATCATACCACACTTGAGTAGCTGACTTAACCAGCTATGATAAACGTAGAAATGGTCAGATTACCATGTGACTGCGTTTTTGGAGAACAGGGGCATGATCATGGAAGAAATATCATAAATAAAATGCTCTACTTTTATTTTATAAAACAAATTCAAAATACTACTGGCTTCCTATTTGGCGGCTTAGGGGTTTTTATCCACTGTGTAGTTTAGCATTTCAAAGCGTTTCGTGGTAGCGGTCATGTATTGTAAAGTACTATGAGGACTATATATTACTGTTTTAATTACAGTTAAACTTCAACATGATACATATCATTTAGGTTAGTATTTGAAATTTAGAAAAATTTGATTATTATCTCTCAATTCTGCTAATGTAGTGCCTGAACTCTGAATTTTCTGTCTGTGGGAGGGAAGACTTTATCTTATTTTTAAATGCAAAAATGTTAAGCATCCCACCAGAATGGATGCTCCTAAATTTATGTCCCATGTTCATCTGACCAGTTCAGCTTCTACCCCTGTCTCCTCAGTGCTGCATCTGTCATTTGGTACTAATGTGTATCTGTACCGAGTGTTTAGAGTGACAGTAACAAAGTGAATCTGACACAGAACTTAGAGGTTTACTGAGCAGTAACTGCTGAAAGAGCTGTGCATCGTTATTCTTTAAAATGATCAAGAGCTGAATTACTGCTCAGTAAAATGACAAATTTGTTGTTTTGTCTTTCTGTAGTTACCAGTTCTCTGCTTTTTTCAGAGGGGTTGTCTTGTACTTCCCAGCTCAGTTGTGTGTATGAGGGTCTTCTTGCCCCAAAACTCTCTTGCATGCCAAACTGCCTGTACAGGTAATTTCATCTTCCATCCAACAAATGTCCCTCATTTGTCTCAAGATCAGCATTTTACACAGTACTGCAACTGCATCCTGGAAATGTAATGGTTTGCTTTTTTTTCTGATGGAACTTGCCTGACACGATCCCCCTAAAGTTCCGTCGTTCTGTTTGTCTATGCGGCTTTAATTTGTCCCAGAAATTCTGCTGAAGGTGACTCACACTCCCAACTCTATGCTGGGTGGAATTTCAGAAGAAAACTGTTCGGTGCTTTTTTCAGATGACGTCAAAAGTCATGAATTCATGGAGCAGTCAGTCTGTTAGGGGACTCAGGGGGTGCTTATTCTGAGGGATTTATGCCTCAGCATGGTAGTACTCTTTAATGTATACTGTAACACGCTCTAAAAAAGAACAGAAAGAGAAAGCTATTGAATCTTGTTTCTCTTATCTATACGTCTGTCTGTCTGTTTGTCTGTGTATATGGGCACGTCTCTTTTTAATCCTGATATATATGCTTTTCTGCATTTGCAGAAAACAGCCAGGATGGAGGAATTCATCCGGACTTAATATATGACAGACCATATGACTATAGCCCCACTGCTGATATCATGACGGTAGACCATATTGCCAAGTATGAATTCTCAACTTTAGAAAGAGGTTATCCATTGCGAGAACCACAGGAAGATAAAATGCAGTATTTGCAGGTATTCTTCCATTTTTAATTTTGCAACTGATCCTTTGATATTTCCGGTCATTCGTATAATTTGTATTTCTTTACAATAATGTGCATGTAGAAGTGGTCTATATAAATATTTCACACCTGAATATATCCAACTGTATTACTGGAAACAGAGTGTAAGGCATATTCTTCCTGCAAATGTTTTGTAATCGTGACTAGAAGCGGTTTCTTAAAATATTGAACTTCGAAGTGTGGTTTTAATTCCTATGACAAACTTGTGAATCTGTCATTCTGAAACTGAACTGTGTTAAGTGACTGCATCAGCAACAACCGTGTCACGTTTTGTGGAACAGGCAGCAGTATGACCCAGTAAATCTTAAACATCATATTCTGCCAAAATGTCCACTGAGCTTTTCAGAAAAAAAAAATCCAAGGTGAAATAATGTAATTTTGCTTCCAGCATTTAAGCCAGGCAGCCGTAGAGCTGTGAAATGCTCATCTTTGACCGCTTAATCCAGGAAAAAAAAATCTCCCAGCATGCAGTCTTCAAGGGCCGCCTACATCTACCATTTAACCTCCCTACAAACCCATCATCCTATAGAGGGTTTGTGTGCCTGAGTTAAACGGTTAAAAAATCAGAACATTAAGGCCTGTCGGGAATGAGTCTTTCAGATCTATGACTAAGGAGGTGCAGAAGGAACGCAGCCCTTGAAGTCTGAATGTGCCCACCTCACCCCTATAAACAAACCAGTCGCTTACCTCATGAGACACCAGTCATACCAGTAAATCTTTTAAGATGGTCACCACATTCCCATCATTTACCTTTTTTTTTTTTTTGTTTTTGCAAAATATACCCTCAACAAAACCTCAAATTGCATAAAACGACACAGCGAAATAAAATTGCCTGAGTGATGATTGAATCTGGGAAGAGACAGGCGTCCTTTGCAACCTTTCAGTGATACATCATAGCTTGCTCGCAAAGTTTTTGTGACAGCATTTTTTTCAGTAAGCTGGCATAATGTTGCATGTGTGTTTAACAAGCGGGGTTACCTTGAATACATTTTGCCTGAAAATAAAAAGAAATGGAAATAACCAGACTTATGATTTAAATGTAAAAAAAATGATAGAAACAGAGATGAATACAGTAGCTAACTTCCACCGCCTGTGACGTCACTCTTCCTCCTTTCATCCCCCGCTATCTTACATTCCTCATCTCACCGCATGCCGTCTCACCTTCTTCTCGGCCTTTCATGAACTCCAGTGGGCATTTGACGCCCTTTTATTGTCCATGCATCCACTCAGTCTCCAAACCACTGTCCTGTTCAGGACTAACTGGGAGCCAGGAGCCTGTCCCATGGGCACAGAGCTGAGATACACCCTGGGTGGGTTTTTTGGATCGAATAATAGTGATATGATCCACATTTTGCACATTCAGTATGCGATACATAGAATATAGTGGTAGAATATAGCAAATTCAGCATACAATATGCGGAATATAGTGCTAAGAAAATGTTATGGTTCCTGTACCACATCACTGTTGAATCCTCAAATCAGTCTGGTCAGAAACAGGTGGAAAGTTCAGGTCCAGAAAGTAGAAATCCAGACCAAGATTTTGTTTCAACCAACCAGCTGAACAGAAAGAGTCACAGTTACAGCATACTAAACTGGTTGGTTGAAACAAAATCTTGGTCTGGATTTTCACTTTCTGAGCATGAACTTTCCATCTCTGGTCAGAAGGGTGTTGATTAATTTTCTGTAAGCTGACACGCACTGCCAGACCATCGAATCAATGTAGTAAATCAATGTGCTGCTAAAAACTTTAATTCTAAGTAACATTATTTAAAATTCCAGATCTATAACACAATTTATCATTAAGGGAAATTTTAAACACAAATAAATTGCCACAAAGAACAAATGCAGAATGGGGTGGACAAAGAACAAATAGCGTTGGTTCTTTGCCTCCACAGCCGTGTGTATAAAAACGTATAACGCACGGCGTGTCATGCATTAACCCATACATAATTCAGCCATCCCCAATGCTTTTTACAAACCATTTGTTGCATTAGTACAAACTGTCCCAAAGGGTTAGATACTGTAATAAATTGCACTTGGCACACATATTTGACCTTGAGCCAAAGCTTGCATTTCTCATTTGGGTTAATGCCGAATTACGCTGTCTTTCATTGGGGCAGTAAACACCCATTCCACTGTATGCCAGCATCGTTTGCAAAACCGGTGTTCTGCTTCCACCTGCTGGCCACATTTCATGTCTGCAGCTACTGTATCTTCCGTGGTTGTTAAACTGGCCCCCCTATCAGACTTTTAAAAGCAGCATCTCCTTGTGCAGTCTGGAGACCACGCTAGTGTTTTAACTGTAAAACGTTATGGTGTGTATCCCTTGCATAGACATCAGGCCAGTGTGGATTGTGAGTATCATTTTCTTGTATTCAATTTACTCATGAAATTGAGCTTACTGTCGTAATTTAGTATCGAGGTACTTTTAGATACCAACACCATAAATGACTAAAGACGATCATTTTTAGTGAATTGTTACATTTCTCCATTAGTTATAGCTTTATTAAGATTATATGACCTGCGTCTTGTGCATTTTATTTTGTGTCTTTGATCCCCCAAATATTCCAAGGCAAAATTGTAAGGATGCAAAGCCAGATATCCTGTTGTGTCGCCGCCATGACCCCGTGCGCGTGACGCCTGTCACCTGTGTGTCGTGGCAGGTGCCCCCTACCAGAAGATACTCCCACGACGAGTCCGACATGTGGACCGCGGGCCTGATCCCGTCCTACCTGCACCGCTGGGGCTCCACGGAGGACATGGCGGGGATCCCCCACAACGGCTCGCCGCGCCGCGACCGCCGGAGGAGCAGCCTGGCCTCCTGGCATGAGGGGAGTCTCCCCCGCCACAAGAGGCGGCGGTCCAACGACGGGACGCACTCACTGCCGCGCCCGCCGCCGCCGCCACCGCCGCGGCCGGCCGACTGCGCCGAGGAGGACCTACGCTGCTTTAGTCGGGACGAGGTGATCAGCTTCATAGACGAGACGCCGCTGCCCAGTCCCGTGCGCAGCCCACGCCGACCTTCTGCCGTTTCCCTCGTACCCGAGGCGGCCGAGCACCGCATCGTGCTGCTGCCGCACTTTCCGCTCACCGACTTCGAGCGCGAGCCACACGCCCTGCGCCGCCTGAACGACAGGGCGGCGCTAGAGAGGCTTAGGGGTTCACCCGGGCCGGGCAGGAATGGGGGGCCGGGAGTGGGGGATGTCTCCGGGAAAGGCTGCCACGAGAAACCGAGGGACGGGAAAACCGCGCCGGGCTCTGCGCCGCCAAGCCCAGCCTCGCGGACCGGGGAACACGTGCACCAGGGATTCAGGACAGGCCCGTGTGGAAGCGACGTCTGGACGGATCAAAAACTCCTGCCTGGAGCCGAGGGAAAACGAAACACGAATAATTTTATAAGCTCCGCTTCAGCGTCCTCTGGGTATATGGCATTTCAGCCAGATTCTATAGGATCTTCTTCATAGGTCTATTATTATTATTATTATTATTATTATTATTGCCCTCTCATTAATAACTGCCGCCATTTTATTGGTTTCTTCTACATGTTGAATGTTTATTGCGTTAGTATGATGCTCACATGGGAAGGTGATGGAAGATGAGGCTTTTAGGGATCAGACCTGTGACACACCCTCAATACTGCCACCTATAGGCGCACCCAGCTGGGACTCATATTCATACTACTGACCCATTTGCATTAAACAGCAGGGGCTTGCAAAGGGTCAGAAGCAGTGATAAAAGCCTGTGTGATACTTGGAAAAACACGAATTGTATATAAAAGACCCCCCATTGTAATTGAGTGCAAAATGTCTTCATTGAGTTTTATGTTTTTGCTCCCACTTCAGATACGACTCGGCAGTGTAGAAAAATTGAAACTGACCTGTTCGTCTGCATTCCTTTCTGGATTTGCTGGAACAAAGATTTGCATGAGAGGTTTCTTTGTACTGCTATAGTACTTCAGTATCTATCATGTCAGCACATACCTTACGGCTGTCCTCCATTGCTTTGTTTCCCTTTCTGGAAATTTCTCATGAAAAGTGACCAGCGCAGCTGTTGAGAGGAGTACGTCCTGGATGCCATGCCAGTCTATGCACACAAATGGAGTATCAGACACAGCGGTAATATGCGCGATATCCAGAGTCCACAAAGACAGAGTGACACTTGTATGTACTTTCCATACCCCTGGAATAGTGCAGTGTGCGGTCTGTAACCAACTAATTACATGTCAATATGAATTATAGTAAAAACAGGAAAATCTTGTTTTGTAATGACTATTGATGAATCTGTATTCTCAGGATTTACGGGGAATCATTTTTTATTTGGTCTTATTTAAGTTCAAAGACACACAAGAAACTTATTAAATGCAATAATCTGAGGTTATGATATATAGGTTATTATATTCTTAGGTTTTACAGAAAAATAGTTTTTTATGTTTCTAAGATGATTTACACAGCTTACAGCACTTTTTAATGTTAATTAGTTTATTGGCAGCTAGACACCCCGAAATCTGATGAAATCCCAGTGGGCACCGAAACTGGAACTCATCTCAGTGTGTTGATTAAAAAATGAAAGGTCAACCTTTTTAGCATTTATACCACTTTATCTAAAATTTCTATTGTCGATTGTACAGTCACCTGCAGCCACTTGCTGAGGCCTCACCAGCCCTGTCATACAAAAGGGCCTTGACACAATTTTCATCATTAAACTCTTTCATCCTTTGCTCAAAACTGAACTGTTGCGCCTTTACATTACAGTTATAGTCGTCGTCTGACATTTTAATGGCTGGTGTTTACAGTTACATGGGCTCCGGGGTAGGCAAAATAGTTTCTGTTCTTTAGAAGAGAAGTTTTAATATAATAAAACACACACTTCTGGGACTTTTACTTACACAAAAATGTTCTGAGGGCAGAAGGAAAAAGATTGTTTCAGAGAGATAATCACTCAAATTGTAGAAGAGGTGGGTCCAAGTAACTGTAGGAGGTGGGACCAAGACATCTGATTGGTTGATCCTGCCTCCTCTGATTGCTTGCACCCACCTCCTTTACTATCTGATTGGTTATCTCTCTGAACCAATCATTTTTCCTTCCGCCTTCAGAACATTTTTGTGTTAGTAAAACTCCCATGAGCGAAACACACACATATCTTGGAAGGACACTGCCTCAACTGCAACCAGAAAAATACAAATAAAAGTATATTTACTGATACCTACTGCCTAACTGGTCCTTTACCTCCAGATTTGAAGGTGGGGGAAGTTAGTTTTTTGTACTTCATACAAAATCATATACAAAGGCAATAGTCACTGGGCTGGTTCTGATTTCATTGGGTTCCCTTCAACATCTATACACAAATATGCATGCACACATATTGGACTGGATTTCTCTCAGTATGTTACTGTTTTCCAGAAAAAAATCATACAGTCATTGAAATGCTACGTGTAACGCATATCTACTAGACTCTGAGCAGATCTTAATTTTCAGTGATATTTTTAACACATAATAGTAAAAAATGCACAAAAAATTACAAACCTTTGTTGATTTCTTCTGAAAATTAATTTCTCGTATATATGTATGTACATACCCTCTTCTGTTTAAAGCGAATGACTGTCAAACTAATGAAATGTTTGGTGTTTATGTTGTACAATTGATGATTATGTTTCAAAAGGACAAATAAACTGAAATGGACAACACCATTACTATTGATCTGAAATTGTGTTTTACATTCTCAGAGGATTTCGGTTGGTTTTCTTCAGAAATGGGAATCCAGATTGACATGGATATAAACTAATTTATATTTGCAATGTTTGCTGATGCCTTAGTGTTCCGTACTTTGGGAGGTTCTAAATTCCAAGTCAGACCACAAGCCTGGAATTGTGATGCTGCAGCACTAGCTGCTGAACAGCCTATGCTATGATCTATACTCAAGATCTTCTTGCTATTTGAAGCGTAATAATCGATGATATTACATTTCATGCCTGTGGTTCTAAAGGAGAGAAAACCTAGAGATTGTCTCAGAACATGAATACTAGGTGGTATTTAGTAATCAGTGTTCATTTCTTCAAGTATTCATGGCCAGTTGTATGTGAATCAGAACCTCACAACAGGAGAGTGTCGTCAGTAAAGTGAAAACACTAATGTGATAAATTCATGTAAGTGAACATGAGCCAGGCGGCGCAGTGGTCAGCACTGTTGCCTCACCTCTGGGATCCGGGTTCCATGTGTGTGGAGTTTGCATGTTCTCCCCATGTCGTCATGGGGGTTCCTCCAGGTGCTCCAGTTTCCCAACGGTCCAAACACATACTGAGGCTACCAAATTGTCCATAGGTGTGAGTGTGTCCTGTGATGGGTTGGTGCCCCATCCTGGGCTGGTCCATGCCTTGTGCCCTGTGATGGGTTGGTGCCCCATCCTGGGCTGGTCCCTGCCTTGTGCCCTGTGATGGGTTGGTGCCCCATCCTGGGCTGGTCCCTGCCTTGTGCCCATAGGCTCTGCAGCCCTGAGTAGGACAAGTGGGTACAGAAAATGGATGGATGGAAAGCAAGCCTGAGATGAACCATTGGGACATTCAGCTCTCACAATCATGATCAGCTGGCACAAGCTGGTAAGAAATCACATCACAAACCAGCTCATGACAAAGTTCCATCTCTCCATTCTGCCTGGATTAGATAAAGAGCCTGAGAATTTTAATTGATTCTTGAATGCTAGGACGTCCATAATGGAGAATAGAGCGGCCATTGTTCTGTCACTGTATGGCACCTCAGTGTATAGCATTAGAACCCAACAAAATAATTGCTCGGTTGGGGGTTATGGGACACTTAAAAGGAGGTGGTGGTGGGGGGGGGGGAGATGTAAATGCCCCAGATGGCGATTGACTGGTAATCAGCAGAATTGTCCCCTTTTCTCTGTCAATCAAACAACCACAGTTATTAGAAATCACTGCCATGCTAGACTGAATGAAGAAGTGTAGACGGTAAAGCAGGAGACAGGATGTAGTGCGAGCCGTCTTGAGCACCATATTGCTGTTCATCTGGCAAGTCATCTGAAGCTGCTCGGCTCCCACAAAGGTCTGGCTGTAGTACTGGTGAGTGAAATACTTATTTTTTCCATAAAATGCCCTTTTATATGAATGTAAGGAGTGTGCATTGATTACAGCAACGCTGCCGCTCCCATCACACAACAAAGCACCTCGGGATGAGACCCGAAGGCAGCCATGCAGCAGGTGATACTTCAGCACCACGCTAATCCGAATGGAACTGCGGGTGTTTTCCCAGTGACTGGAGCGCCAATCCTGCCACCAACCCCCAAATTTTCCTGCAAGCTGGAAAATCTCCTTGCTGGGCTGGACGTAGATTAACATCATACCCAGGATAAAGCAATTATAGGTTAAGGGCCTTGCTCATGGGTCCACTGAAGCAAGATTGATTCTGGCATTCAAAGGATTCAAGCCAACAACCTTCCAATTGCAAGTATAGATCTGTAGCCTCTGAGTCACCACTCTGCCCTTTATGTGAACAGGTGAAAGAAATTGCTTTTTCTTGGATAAAATGAAAGAGAGAGAGAGACAGAGAGAGAGAGAGACAGAGAGAGAAGCAGGCCACAACCAGTGATGCCTCACTGAAAAGTGAAAAAGTGCTGAGTCATGACAGACATTAACTATTCATGTGTCCCGACAGGCTACAGAAGGCACTGGAGACGGAACTGAAACATGCATGGGTGGTGTGCATGTTCACCAAGGAGGTGCGAAGATGCCGCAGTCCATCAGCGGTGTGCAGTCTGTGCAGTCGCCGGAGCAGCCTGAGGACAGACACCACGCCTTTTATAGACCCCATGGGTGCATCTTTCTCCAGCCTTTTTCCACATGTCTTTGTCCTGGTCTGGCTGGTCAAAATAAACACTAAATGATAAAACCTATCAATGAATAAATATTATTTGATTATTACAGTTTTACCCAAAAAAAAGAGCCACAATATAAAGCCTGTTAAACCTGGTAATTATGCCTGATCATCAAATACACGCCTGATTCATTTAATCACAGAAATTCCGTAAGCCTTAACATATAATTAATACCAGAATATTGACATTACAGGACCAGACTTGGAGACTCTGAAGCAGAATAAAGCCTGGTTTTTACAATGCCTGTAATGCCTTTGGAGGTGTGATATCTTTATTATAAGCTTCATCAACTCACATTTCCTGGGTTGGGTGCTTGAATCCTGCATATTATATAGTTTTCTATCATTGTACAAAAACACATTTAGGCAAATCATCGTGTGAAAATTGTCCATTTGTTATGTGTGTGTGTTATCTGATTTGCGATCTTCCTGGAACAGGCTGCCTGCAGCCCTGCAGGAAATCAGCTTCTGGGGTGGATGGATGAATGAGCTCCAACTTACTCTACAAGAAATAACAAAAAGTTCCATAAGTACCTGAAAGCCCATCCCAGAGTACAAGCAGCACAAATTAGGTGCGCATTTCACACTGCATTGATTAATTACCGTCATCCTTATGTTTGATGTTACCTGTGCTCATGTAAGAAAACTTGGCATTACTTTAATAGATAGATACACAGACAGACAGACAGACAAATACTCATCCAAAAGAAAACTGTTTGTATCAATTTTTTTCAAGTTTAGGTTCACAAATACACAAAGATAGCAGTGCCATTTTTTAAAATAAGTATTTTATAAATAGTACACATGTAGGCTATATAACTACAAAACAGAATAACATACCTAAAATTGTTTCAGCGAACTTTTTTATTTTTTTTTAAGGTGCCCCCCTATATAAAAATGCTAGTAGGCCTGCTTTTGTTTCCATAAACTTGTCAGCCGTGATGGGGCGTGTTTACCGCCACTAGAAAAAAATTACACGGTAATAAGGCAAATTAAACAAGCAGCAAGCCGGATCTCACGCTGTTATTCGCGCAATTATACGCCGAGTTAGCGTCTCTTACGAAGCCCGACTTTTTTCGGGACCACCCAAGACACATACGTCGTTATATCAAACAAAATGTTATTTAGCTGGTGTATGAAAAAATGATACATGAATAATTACTTACATGTAAAACTAGGCCTTTACATTCGTTAGAATTTTACTTTAAATTATCATGCAGGAATTTTTCTATTTCATATAATAGTCATCTTTTTGTATGTCTATAGTATATCTATACTTTTCAATGTAATATATTTATCTGTAAATAAACGCAAGCTTATCTTCCATCTGCTCCTTTTCAGAGCAGTATCTGACAATGCCGTTTTGGTATTGTGGTATTACAGCGGGACTGTTTTGTCCGGAGAGCTTTTAAACTCTACTAAAGACGGGATTTGCCACTTAGCATTCGTTTAAAGCTCGTCTGGCTCTTCAGAGCGCTCGGATAGACACAGTGTAATGCAAATGCTATAGCCCTTCTTTTTCTGCTCGAACGACCCTTCACTGCGGGCAATAATAAAGGTGGATGTTTGAATAATATAAGGGGTTCATACAAGTCATGAGTGAAGATGCCATTGGCTACATTTGCTTTTTAAATAAAAATGTTTGGGGAAAAAAACTGTACGTCAGGAATAAGTTCCAGATGGGCAATACATTCAGTCAATGGCATAACTTTGGGTTGAACATTGGGGTGGGGGGGTTATAGGTGTCCACCCATCTAAGGGAGTCCAGGGGGTTGTATTTGCTGATTTTGATTATTGGGAGGGGGTGGTTACAACCCCCTATCCCCCCATGATTTTCGCCCATGATTTCAGTACAGTTTGGTACCCTTGCTGAGTGATTTAGCCTATACATCGACAGAGAAATAACAGGTGCAGTAAGAAATAGCCCTTTCATGCGTTTGACGACTACATGATGACTAAACTCCATTATCGGTAAAACTGAATAATAATATTTCACATTTTTGTAGAAAAATCATCAGCCTGGGGCCCCCCCCCCCCCCCCAAAAAAAAAAACAAACAATGGCGGTATTTTGTTTGGTTCTATTTGTCTATCATCATAATGTTTGGTTTTACGGCTCCCTAAAGACGTGTAATAGACAGTTATGCGATTCGATTAAACGTTAAAAAGTATTCGCTACAGGAAGCGTTTAAGATGCACGACCGTCGCAAATGTATCTAATTTTGCTCAGTATCAGAACAGATTAGGCTACATAAAATGACGACTGAACAAGAGAAACTATTAGCCTATTTGCAGCACCTCAGGACAGGATAGCAACTAGGTAGTTTTATTCAAAAATACAGATTAGATACAGTCTCAGTACATGGTTAACGCAATGTGGGTCATTTTGGATGTCGGAGTCATAATATTAGGCCTATTATTATTATTATTATTATTATTATTTCTACATCTAAAAACCATTTGTCATTAGCAGCTTTTGATATATTAATCAACACTCATTTAAGTCTTAATGAACTTATTTGTCAAAGATCAAGTCGGTCAACGATATTTTAAGTGTTTTATTACAAAATATTACGATATATTTTATATAGGTTACAATGTAAATTTAACAACATGCGCAACAGAAAGAAATTATACCAATTACAGCAAACCTCAGTAATAGATCATCTTTTATTTAAATGCAGCAATCTACCAAGGGCGCCAAAGATCTTGTGAGCAGACCATGGCGTGCTTTATGCTACTCTGCCATTCAGTAAGACACCTGTTGTTGGAATTCCAGGATTTTATACGGATTTTCTCCCGGGCCTGATGTCCATTGTACAGCTTTACATGCTCCTGTATAACTTCTGTTTTTTTAGAAAGTGAGGACATGTTCACACACGTGCTTTTCTCACTGTCCCGCATTATGTGGCGAACTGTGTTAAGCGCCATGCTGGAGCCCTGCTCCTCTTCGGCTGATCTGGGATCCTTCCTTTCTATGGCTTCCAGCGGCACACGGCTGCTGTCCGCGGTGCTGGAGTCCTGAATCGGTGCGGAAAGGTTTCTGGACAGACGGTCGAGGACGTTCAAGCGGAGCGTCCTGCTCCCGCCATTCGTCACCTGAAGGTATCGATTCACACCAGCTAGACAACTTCTGAAACCTGCCTGGTACTCAGCCAGATTGGCATCCACCGTGGAGCCTTAAGAGAAATGAGGAAGAAACAGTGGTTAAGATAATAACAACAATAAGTGTAGTAGAAGTATTTGAGATAAAGCAGACCTAAAAATATTGATCATAATAAGGATCTTACCACGTTGTCTTCTCTGAAGATTCCGCAAATGTTTCACTGTCATTTCCAAAATATCGGCCTTCTCAAGTTTTCGTTTTCGAACCTGCGAAACGTATTTCATAATTTAATATAATCAGAATAATAATTGATGTGACTGATACAAAAACCCATTTAAAAATCTACTACTAAAACAATGGAAGACATACATTGTTAGTGTAGTAGGTTTCCAACAAGGACTTCAACTGATCCAGGCTCTTGTTTATACGGGCTCTGCGTTTCTTTTCCATTAAAGGTTTGGACACCTGAAAAAAAATCCGTCGCTGAATACGTTTCTGGTCGTTGTTCTAACTACTGTATTTCTGAAGTCCAAAGCATGTTCTCGAAATACATACCTTTTTGCCGCTCATTGTCCTCGTCTTCATATGGCATTCTGGTAGCGCGTCCATTTGGGTAAAGTCCTGCTTTCTGCCAGCGCCGGGGTGTGTTCACTACGATGGGACTGACGGAATCTGTACTCCTCAGACAATTTATACCGGCAGCCGTTTAGCATTTCAATGCAAATGCATTACGCCTACTCTGAATTAACAGAGGCAGCGTCAGATCCATAATAAGTTTCGGGAAACAGTCCAACAGATTTTAGTCTAAAAACTCTTTGATCCTGATCAGGATAACTGGTTTGAAGACGGATTGATAGATATCATGAAAGCATGACATTTGTTTATTATTATTATTATTATTATTATTATTATTATTAATAATAATAATAAATTATTAGCCCTTTCTGAAATTACAAAATGATAAAGAAACTTTATTCAATTAGCACGTAGCTACGTAAGACTAATAAAATAACGGGTTGAATAGCCCCGAAAATTGTTTGCCCCAATAAGGTATGTAGTCCGTTAATAAAATTGCAAGTTTGATTTTCTATTTTGTTTACTCTTCCTGGGGGACTGACGAAACTCGAAGGGATCGAGGGGACCCTCCCCCGGTCGGAAAAATTTACCCCCCTGACATTTTTTATTTTCTCGAGGGAGAACCAAACGTTTTTGGGGCAGACACCATGGACTGGAATTAAAAACTGCCCTTGGTCGTCCCCGGAAAATGTTGCCGGGCGGGGGGCACGACTGATTTTGGCGGCCCACATACGCATCGCCCACCACAGTCAAGCCCTGTAGTGTGATGATTCCATTGTTGGTTGTTTGTTTTTACTTCGCACTTCCATTTCCCGATTAGAAGGCTATAGCTTACAACCAGGGACGGATTACGGGTTGTGTGGGCTCCTGGGCAAAACGTTCGCGAGGGCCCCCCCCACCACCAGCACATCCACCACAACCACCACAATTCAAGGGCCCTTGGCAGCCAAACGCCCTCCATCCATGTTTCCATCAGAGGCCCTATAG
>JAODKF010000116.1:4135279-4181141 GCA_026779585.1 Mormyrus proboscirostris
CTATTTTTAGCCAACGTACAAAGCTTTTGGGAAAAGCATGCAAAAAATCTATGGAAAAAGCAAATCACAATCAAAGCATGGAATATTTAAATAATAATAATATTTAAATAAAACTGCAGTTTATTGTCTGTATTGGCAATTTAATCTTCTCTGCATATTAAGCAGCAATTCATTAACCGGTTCACCAATGTTATTTCACCGAAGTACGCAATTAAAGAAATCGTCTTGTTATTTCCAAGCAATTTTTCAATTTTACTGCTAACTTTAAACGCAACTATTTTGTACTAGTTTACCTGGATTGAATTACGCCTGGATTGCGTGCGAGAAATGCATGATTTCGTTGCGTTATATTATGTAAACGATGTAATGTAATCGGATTTAAACGTATTTAAAGTAGCCTATATCGAGTAGATCCTATTTGTAAGTATTTCACTGTAAATGTAAGTCTATAGCGATGAGAAATGGTTAAAGAAAGAAATATTCATCTTAGAAACAAGACAACTGATGTAGGCGTACTTTAAAAATGTCTCACAGAAAACAAGAAAGTTGACTATACAATATTTAGCCTTCTTTAGAAGTACACCACAGTAGTTGGACAGTCACGCGACGGGTCAGTGCGTGGAGCTCTGATCAAACATGCAATATCATGAATTTCTATAGACTGAACTGGAGCTTATTTAAGAGTCTTTACTTTGGTTTAGATTGACAATAGATTGTGTTTGACTGTGTGCACTGAGGTTACAGTCTGAAAAGGACGAAGGCGCACATTAACATCGCTTTGGGGTTTCTCAAGAGCACAAATGAACTAGTGGAAAGTAACTTTATAACTCTATGAAGGACGAACCCTTTGTTGGCGTGTCTCTGAAAGACACAAGTGCCAAACAAAGGAGGAGTCTTTTCATGGCAAAACAGTATTGTTATCGGTCATTGGCGCGCCTTGAATTGCAAAACATCTGCTATACTCAGTCTACCACAAAGTATTCGTAGAAAAAGATTAAGAAGTTGCGTCTGTACAGTGAGTTAACTTCATAGACACTTTGACAACCAACAAAACTAATTGTTAAATTGAAACAGGCTAGTATCTGAAATTATAGGACAGTATGCTGCTGCAGGTTATAACGTTTCTTTAGACAATAAATTATCAGAACAGGTTAATTTTCCAGTACGTGATTATTATAACTAATGGTGGACAATCTAATGGAGAAAACTGAAAATTTCAGACCTGCGAGTGTAAAGTATGGGAGTTAAATAAGGAACGTTCTGTGGGCTACATTTTTATTGACGTTGGAATGAAAGATGTGCCACACAGCTGAAGCACTTGGCAGATTGATGGATGTATGGATGGATGGAGGTGTGGATGGTGTGAAAGGCAGGTGTAGCTAAAATACAGCACCCTCCACCATTACTGGCATCCCTTGTAAAGAGTTGTAGTGAAGTGTTGATTTGGACATGTGCTTAGGATCACTGTCCGGCTGGAAGATCCAATGATGGCCCAGTTTTTGTTTCCTGGCAGAAGCAGCCAAATTTTAAGTAAGAATGTCCTGGTATTTCATGGAGTCCAAACTCACCTTATGTTTATTGCCAAAAAGCTCAATTTTTGTTTCATCAAACCATTGAATTTGGTTTCAGTCAAAGCTGTAGGAGTGTTTCGCAAACTCCAGGTGCTTACATTTGTGGTTAACTGATAAAAAAAAAGCTTTTCCTGTCATACCTTCCAAACAATTAATTAGCATGAAGGGGGCGTCTGATGGTTATTTCAGAGAAGATTTTACGTGTCTTGTAATTCACCACCATGCAGTAATCCTAGGGCATTGATTGCCTCCCTTATAATCCTCCTCACTGTACATGGGAGCAAAATACATTTGGGTCCCCTTCCAGGCAGGTTCGTAACAGTTCCAGTTGTTGTCCATGTTTTTTTATTATTGCCTTAACAATAGAAATGGGCATTTTCAGGAGAGTGGCTATTTTTTAATACCCATTCCTTGACTTCACACACAAGCTGTCATCCATGACTCCATGATTATCTGGGGTACAAACATAAGGAGACACAGAGCCCAACCCCCCTTACTCATCCTTCAACATGGGAAAGATAAGAGAACACAGACCAAATGAGGGAGAAGTGTGTTGAAGATTCCCATTCACGCCATTAAACTCAAACTTGTACAATTTACAGGGGAAACATGCTTCAGTTACATTGTGTTCACTATAATTTCCAGGGGGACCAATAATCGCGGCACATCTGTTTTTGTTAAAGATAATTATTTCTTGATGAAGGATTTTTTTTCTTGCCATAAATTTATGTTAATGAGAGGTTGGATTTTTCTCATTTTTCAGTTTTACATGAGTTTTGCTGTTTCACCAAAAGGTGGATTTTTTCTAACCCCTTTTACAAATCTTTACAAGGGGTGCTAATAATAGCGGAGGGCGCTGTAGGACTTTCTGATTTGTTGAGAAACAAAACAGGAGTAACTTTTGATAAAATAATGATGTTTAAATTTGTGTTACTAATTTCAAATGAACCTATGTTAATAGGTAAATAGATCACAGCTGTAAATCAATATATTAATAATTTTTAGCTGTTTCTGCTCTTTCATATTAGGTGTCTTTCGATAAATTACAGATACTTTTAATGCGTATAATTAGGCTAAAGTTAGCTGCAATTACATTTTAGATATCTTTAAATGCGTCTAACAATATAAAAAGATAGAGTTTTAAAGAAATTTGCTAATAGGTTAAATATTCAATATGTATATCTAATAGGCGTATATACTTGAATATCGTCGATATATAAATAGGTTACGTCACTATATCCATAAATAATTTTAATATATCTGCAAATAATTTAGAGATACCTCAAATTGTAATTCGACGTGCCACCGGATCTTGTGGTCCGTTGAGAATAAAGATGTACTGTAGCGCAGTGCCAAAATCCAATTTGTAATGTTTAAGGAAGATTTGGCCACGCTGAAAGGGAAAGTGGCTTTATTGTGTTCGTGGCTTTCCCGTGGTATTTCTTTTATACTTCGAAAAGTGGAAAATCGAGGTTTACGGGTCAAATGCCGAGAGGCGTTTCCCCAATTTTCCTCGCTTCATATTTTCCAGCAGAAAGAAGTATGCTGCCTGTTTAACTCTGAATGCAGTTACTGGTGCCTGCTACGAGCTTTACAACCCCCCCACCAGGACCCACTTTCGTGAGAAACTGATCGGCGGGCAGCTCGCCTATAGGTTTGCTTCAAATTTTAAACGAATTTCGTTTCAGTTAGTTAACTCATTGTTTCTGAAAGGTAATTAAACATTTCAATGGGTCATGGTTATTTGATAACGATGGATTACTATAATCAATAACGTTTCTCCTTTAGGTCCTACTTGTATTCACTTTAAATTATTTTGCCTATAAATTATCAATAAATCGTATTGTGAGGAAAAATATCCGCCCAATACTCCAACCATTCGTCTCCGTTTCTTGGGTGGTGTTTTTTTCCACCAATTTGGTATGAAATCGTCAATTTGTTGCAATTGGCAAACAGCTCCAGAAGCCACAATGAGGGTGGATTACCCCCCGCGTTCACGGTGCCGTCTCCACTGCAATGTGCCCGATTCAATGGAACAACACAGCAGCGATTTAGCGTTTCTGATGTTCACACATGCCTACACGCCTAGCGATTTCCGTTCCCCACTGAGGAGGCCTGCTGAGAATCTTATAGAGGAAGCTTCCCATCAGGTTTTTGTCTCACTCTGCTAATGTAAAATTGTACTCTGATTCAGGAAACAGCTAGGTTAAGTGGTGGTAATAGAACTATAGTAGTATTTCTGATTGTAGGTGTACCAAAAACAACAACAACGACAACAACAACAATGAATATTACTACTACTACTACTACTAATAATAATAATAATAACAGGAAGAAGAAGAACCAAAGAAAAGTCATGTAACACATGGATAGATGCACAAAAGCTGAAGCACTCATTTATGATGTTACTACCAGTTAAATGCTCACTTTAGCAGTGATGCTATTTATGCAACTTCTTTCAGATTTTTAAAAATAATTGGTGCCACTTTACAATAAGGCTACCCATATTAAGGGTTTATGAATGGTTTATAATCTGGATTATTAATTATTCTGTAACACTTGGTAAATTATTAATAGACAATTTTAAACAAGTTATAACATTGTTTTGTTTTTATTAATGAGTTACTACAAGTGGCAAAGGGGGGGGGGGGTATTGTAAAGTGGTACCAAATAATTTAATTACACATAGATGACAAAACTTACATATGGAAGAAATTCAGCACCATCGGTACAGTTCATGGAAGTGGAATTCTGAAATACCACTGAACCGTCAGAGAACTACATAGAACCCTCAAAGAACCGAGACAGAACCACAACAATCTGCTCGCATCACTTGCTAAAAGCTACTTGTATGTTCGAAAGCATTACTAGAAAGATGCTTTGTGGACAAATGACACAAAAATTGACTGTCTTTGGTGAATGAACGCTTGTTATAATTCCAGAGAAAACAAAATGCAGTAAATCCACACTCCACCTGTGAAGATGGCTGTAGGGGGTGTAGGATGACACGGTGTTTTGCTGCTTCAGGACGTGGGCACCCCGCAGTCGCTGAGGGACCAATGAGTTCCAAGTTGTACCAGGAAATCTTTCAGAACATGGTCAGGGTGTCTAAACTTCAAAATACAAATGACACAATGACGTTCGACTTATAATGAAATATAAGGGTGCAGGGGCTTCTTCTGTCAATGACTGTGATTGTTTAAATATTGTTTCCAAGATATATCTCAATGTAAAATGTGTTGTTTAAATTACCGATACTAAAATAAGTAATCAGGGGACTGCCTGCAAACATGTCGCGGGTCGTGTGAATGAAATTATTAAAAATGAAGACTGTCCCGCTTTGATCGCAATCGGTCCCCCCATAACTAACAAAGAACGTGTGTATCCTCCATTGTTTTGGGATGTGTGGCGGTGTAGTTTCGAATTATGTGTTAACCTTAGCTTATATATATATGTATATGTATATGTACCATATATGTATATGCATACATATACAGTGGACCTTTGACTTACGAACTCAATTCGTAATTCAGGGCTGGTCGTAAGTCAAAACTATTTTTCCCCATAAGACATAATGGACATACCAATAATGCGTTCCGAACCGAGATTGTGGATTTCTTCATGGTGTACATATTAGCGAGATCGGTCAAGCGAACGCCACTTTCGTAGCTCTGCACTATGTCCTTCTTCTTTTCCATTGTCATTGCTTTCTTTACCTTCTCTTTCTTCTTTAGCTTATTTTCTAGGGTTTTTTTTGGCCCATTTTGATAACAATTATCGAAAATAATTATGTAAAGCACCGCACTGACCGAAATGACGCATACACTGGCATTCGGGTTGTAACTCAAGACTTTGGTCGCAACCCAAGTTATTCGTATGACAGGGCATGCTGGTCCATGATGCTGTTTTTTCCAGCAGGAATATGTTTATATTATAGTTTTGATGTCTAATACGTTATATTGTCCGGCATCCTCTAGATTTACCGTAAATATCACACAAATGAAATAATAACACAGTTAAATACAGTTTTCCCGTTTGGTTTAAAACATAGAAACAAAACGTAAAGCCTATTTTTTTTCTATTTTCTTTTTCCCGTTCTGATTTTAAAACAGAAGAACCAAAAAACGCCTCGGTTTTCCGGCTTCTGCGGAAAATCCACAGAACGACAGACGGATTCTCATGCAAAACATTAGCTAAACATGAAATGGACATCATACTGCTGCCACCTACTGGTTATGTAGACAATTTCAATAGGGTGACACGTAAGAAATGTATTGTTGGCGAAACAGTTTATTATTTGTGAGCAGGGGCGGTAGAAGGTTCTCACAGCGGGGGAGGGGAGATTCTCGGTAAATTCGTCTGACGAAACATAACATATTTCTTGATGAATGTCGAGAGTAAAATTATTTTTAACAGTAGTAAAATTGGATGGATGGAGAATAGGGAGTCAGTCCCGCTTGGTAAATTTTGCAATGGCCCCCTGCCATAATGGTTCCGGGGGGTGGATGCTAACTGTGAGCTACTTATATCGTGCAGTTTAATTCATGTGATATTGATGTATTTAAAAATATAAAATTATCAATCACATATGACCACTTCTTCTATACGAGCTAAAGGTTTGCGGTGAGCTTATAGCCCAGGAAACACAGGGCTCAAAGTGCGGAAACCCTCAATTGGTATTCAGTGTATAAATGACGAATTGGTGGCATGAGATCGATACTTTTTCCATTTCAGAATTCATCAGCGATTTTGTTACATTACGGTCATACATGTAAGAATGAAAAATAACGAATAGTATCAAACTGTACGAGTAAAAGAAAGTTGTCAGTGCTGAATTATTCAGACCAAAAATAGACACTTGGCAATCAATTATTCATTAGCAGCAGGTGTCTGAAGACACAGTAGTTCTATCGGTTAAAATGGTATTACATTAAAACAAAGAACAAATTCTTTTGATGTCACCCCAAATTCGGTTCCAGTAGGTGAGCTGGGGGGGTTATTGTCCCCACTTGAGGGCCCCCAGGCAGGCTGAGGCTGGGTTTGATCCAGCAACCTTAGGATCACAGGCACACAGGCTTAGCCCACTGAGCCACACGCCACTGCTTAACAGGGCGCACGTGTGAACTGGATCATATGCAGCATACAGCAGCTACGCATGACAGGGTATCCCTTAGGCGCATGCAGTGAGCACCAGCCCCCTGACTGATGACGTTGCTCCATTATGGCGCTGTGGACTGCTGTGAGTCAGGGGAGTAACTAGCTATGCAGTGGATGTATTGGACCTGAAAAGCACTTGGACAGGCTCCGGGGAATCTGTAGCAGAACCAGACATAGGTTAACTATAATAAATATGGCAGGAAAGGCCCAAAATAAGCTCAAAGAAACGTTATGGCAGGGGTCTCCAGCTCCGATCCTGGACAGCTACTCTCCAGCAGGTTTTCCATCCTACCTACCTTCTGATGAACCACAACTATTCTCAGGTAAATATCAGCATGTGTGCAGATAACCAAAGAATGTCGTACAATTCATATCACATTGGCGACTGTATTTACATCAATTTACACACACGTGCTGGATGATACCCATTTTTGAACACAGTTTTACTGTGAAGAAAATAAAGAAAACATCCTTGACTATTGCATAAGAACACAGATCATGCTATTTATTGAACTATGAAAGCAAACAGAACAAATGGAGGCATGTTATTTTATGTCAATTTTTCCCCTCTTGTAAAACTGTCCAAAGTTAAGTTTCACCCCACATAAGATGAAAATGAGGGAAAGAGCAGTTTGAATAATGATGCGCAAACAGAAAGGGACAGTCTCTTTAATACAATTTGGAGTGAAAAATTACACTTCGGCATTCATCATTAATGTATTTCCTTGCTCACGTCTGGAGCACATGAACGAAAAACATGCAGATTCTTTCCAAGGAGTCTAATCTTTGCTAGAGCCTTTGGCTAAGAGGCCCATGAAAAACCTCTGCAGCATAATTAGCATGATGCAAAGAACATCAGGAAAACAAACATTTTTTTTTTTTGCATACCCACAAGCTTTTGCTCTACACACACAAACCCCCACCTACCTAGAAGTGACTTGGAGATCTCACTCCAATAGAGTAAATAAGTCCTGTGTTTTATTGGAATGATTTAACTCTATTTTGATAGGCTTTCAAACTGGAACACTGTAGACTGGCACAAACAGGGATGTATGACATGTTAAAAAGATCAATAGACGCCTCTAAAAAGTATACAACGGACTTAATTCAAAAAATGATTTTGATCTGTCAGTGTATTTAATCTCGGCTGCTTTGCTAGCCACTCCCCTTGCCGATTCATTATTATTCGGGATATTACTGATCGAGGCTATTAACAATCAGGAGTCTTCCAGTTCTTGTTTACATAGATATATCTGCCCTTTTCAGGAAGCAAAAGCCTGGCAGATAAACTTTAGTCAGTTCCGCTTGCGGCAGTGAACGAATATTTCATTTGAGTCGCAATTTGTGAGTTTGCGCGTGTGCAGCTAACCAAAAGCACACACTCACACACAGAAACGGCTCTGCAGCAGAGGTTCCAGTTGTCAGATTCTTAAACTATGCACAACAGACACCAGTCATTGATGGGAGGAAGCCAGCATTCCAAGCAGCCAGCCCCCCAGAATAAGGAGGTTTCCTGGAGATCTGGCTCAGGGGCCAACTAAACCCTTTAGTGGATTAAATGGTGGGGAAGAGGGTGAAGAAATGATACCTTATGGCAAAAAACAACAAAAAAAAAAACCCTGCAATCTGTTTGTAGGTAAGCATTTTCCCTTGGAAAATTTGGAATTGATGCGGGAATTATGAAAACAGTATCTCTCTCCCAGTGGGGGGACATGGTCACTCTCAATCCACACACAGACTCGAGGCAAAGTGACACAGGCCAGCTCAGGCAGCAAAGGTGTCTTAAGCAGTAGCAGAGAGACGGTCTGAGGGTTGGCGTTAAGCAGAGCACTGTGAGCGTTTCATTTTCTCATCAGGACCAGGAGATGCACCCAACAGACAATTTAATTGACATTTCAAGGTAGCAACACGCGTGGATGCAGTTTTAAAAAAAGTGGGGGGGGAGGGGGGGGTGTAAATCAAAAGAAAGTAATGCATTAACAAGAACTGATTAAAGGCACAATTAATCTTGGCAATTCTGAACAAAAATAAAAATAAAATAATTAATAAATATGTTCTAGCCATTTAATATGTATCACATGACTTGGCCAAAGGCAGAAAAAGAAAAAGAGATTAATCAATCTGTATGATCCCTGAATATCACAGGATAAATACCGTCACCGGCAAGAAAGTATCGGGATTTCCACACTGCGAACTTACCACTACAATCTGTACACCACCACCTTGCAGGGGGTGGGGGGGACACTGCACTGTACCCACAGAAATGGCAGCAATAGCATGTTCTCCCAATCTCCCCCCCCCCTCCCCGAAACCCACACACACACGGCAGTGAACGCAAATAAATCTCACAAAATTAACCGTCCCCTTAGTCACTACTTCACAACAGATCAAAACTCTTTTCCTTTAAAAAGACACACACACAAACACACACACACACACACACATACACACACACACACTCTGCCCTCTACACTTCCATCTTTCTTGCTCAACATTTTCGTTGCTCAGGAGAAAAAAAATTAGCTATGAAAGGCCTTCCCCGTGTCCTCCTTTCCTTTATACTTCCTTTTGCCATGTGTGAAGGGCAGATATCGATACTTGACCATATGCTGTAGAACAGAATAAAAACAAGCACTCAAACTCACAATTGCACTCAAAAATACGCATGAAAAATAATATACCCACAAAGCAAACACTATAATTTTCAAGTATGGGTACCTTTATCTGCCTCTTCATCGTGATGCAGAAAAGCATGATGAAGTACATGACGAGTATCGGCCAGAATACCGGCACGTTGAAGATTTCGAAGAATGTGCAGACCATCGCAATGATGATGCCCTTTGTTGCCGAGTGCCTGTTTGGAAAACGCAAAACGAAAATGTTTCTCAGACACAGGAAACAGGTCTCTCTCACAAATGTAAATTAGAGTTTAAACGGTTAAACTCCCAGTAATACATAGCGGAAAGTGAGAAAACGGTCTTTGTCTATCGAATACTCAAAAAGAATATGGTCAAAATGTACAACATGTTATGCGTTATTTGTGGGGGGGGGATCTTTGATTTCTGTGTGTTTACAGTCATGGCCTGGTTTAACTCAACTGGAACCAGTATTTGTATTTGACAGGAAGTGGGTTCATACAGTCATTGGTCAACGAGCCAGCTGTGCAATTTGAAACAGGCTGAGAGTAAATCATTCAATACTAAAGCGGCAGGAGGTACATGTGCAGATCACGCGACTTCAAAAACGATAAGCATGTTTACATACATGCATACGAACTGCTCCTTTTCTCTGAGCCGTGGAAATATAAGCAGCTTTGCAGTTAAATGCCAGTTCCTCTTTTTCAAACTCATATCCTTTCTGGCGTGACTATGTATTACTTTTATGTGCGTTTTGGAACACAAAATATCCGTGTTGTGCACTTGTGTTTTGGACAATTAATAAATTTTTAATATGGATATTTTATACACATAACCTATATAGCTACATATATATCTGCCCATAAGAAGGCAGTATAATTTGATGTTATACAGACTATGTAAAAAAACAAGTCAGTCCAGTTACTTTTCTCCTGATTTATGCTGGGCGTGCTGCTTTCACAGTCTTGCCCCACCTTCCAATGGTGCCTAAACAATGTAATGCGGCAGGCTGGAAGACTGCAAGTGTCCGTACCAGAATTTGAACTCGGGTAACCTCCTAATGAAGGGCCGGAACTCTTCGTTTTGCTTTGTAGGTAAAGAAGGGCCGTCATCTGGGGGGTGGGGGTGGGGGGGGTGTATTAAACAAGGAAAAGACCAGTGACATCTGCAGGTGTTTAAGCTGTTCAACTGTTATGGCTGTGCTCTTGGCATAATGCACCAAATCCGGGTAACAGCAGACTGGCAACAGATCAGCACGTCTACAACTAAAATAAACTGTTACTATCGTAATATTTTAAAGCCATTTCATTTATTTGATGGAGAGAATCGTGCAACCTATTGTATTTTGTGAACATTTGATAGACAATATCAGCTAAACCCCTGGCAGTAACCCCTTCAGCGGCCCCCATGTCAGCCTCAGCATTGCTTACCAGCATCATCCAGGAGAGAAGGGTCCACTTTCGGGGAGAGAAAAGCAATGAACAGGTTGAGGTGGTAGATGCCCAGTGCATAGGAAACTATGTACCAGCCCTAAACAAACAAAGACACAGTGTATTTATACCAGTCAGTAAAACACACTACATTTTAGTTTGCACCAGGTGCCGGAAAAATCTAATGTTACCTGCAATATGTACACCCTTATCATGTAGAGAGCTGTTAAAATGACTGTTACAGCCCACCGGCCCACCGAGAACGGTGTCGACTTGTCCAACCATGACTGATAAACCTGCAAAAACAGTGAAAGCAATTTCAAGAGGCTGTCACTTCAAAATCCGCTGATCCCTATGAGGTCTCATATAAAACCCAACCTCTCCCCAAACTGCTTACAATTCAGAACGGCCAATCAGTGTGTAACCCCCCCCACACACACACACACACACACACACCCCACCACCGCCACCAAAAAAATACAGAAGATGGCACAACCATAGGGAGAGAATGTTCTGTGAATGAGAGGAGCAAGAAATCTACTACAGAATGATACTAAGGGGGTGTCCCAACTATCTGACAACCCCAGGCTGTTTGTTAGAGGCAGCTAATGCAGGCCAGGAGAGGTACAATCCAGATGGGGATCAAAGTATTTAACCTGACAGTACCTGTCCAAGCCGTGTGAAAACACTTGCAATCGTTGATGGCTTCCCATGGACGGACTCTCCAACACTATCCCCTTCTGACATCCTGCTTCTGCTGAAGATCAGTAGGAACAAAATTTCAGGTTTCATTTATAATTCAGCAGTTCATGGACTAAATGGGTTATACAATACACACAATCTTACAAAACCCATTTACAGTCATAACTAGTCTAAGGAGGGTTAAGTGGAACTCATATGTATACATCTGAACATAAAAAAGCCATTGAAGTATCAAATTAAACATTCTAATGCTATAATATAACATAGGATCGACTCAGGTGTCAGCCTGAGTGCTACTTAAAAGTGTTATTCAAGGTTCAGGACGCACTGATTTACAATTAGTCCTTCCGGTATTCCTTTACAAAAAAACTTCATCAATCAAGTGTAGATTCAATTTCAACTTAGCAACAGAACCCGCCAAACTACAAATCATCTCAACTAACTAACCATGTCTCGACATTATCTGGACGTGGGCGTGAATATGTGCGCGTATAACAAATTATTTGGAAGCGATTTGGACAACTGCGGGTCAGAGTCCCGCACTGACACACTGGTTATATGATTTATTCATTATCCCTTACCTTCCGAATGATTATGCTATTGTCCATAAAAAATAACGACTGTCAGAATTTTCGTGTGTCGTTTTCACCTGCAAGTGTCTATTCTGTACAGACAGAGCATCTACGAGTCCTGCGGAGATCCGTCGTATCTGACCGATCTGTTAGTCCACGATCACACGGAAAAACAAGCCGGTGAGCTAGGAGTCTAGTCACTTACCTAGCTTCTCGAAATAAATACTATATACGAGATCTGCTATAGAAATAGGGATAACCAGTTACGTTAGTGCAATTCTACTACTAACGTACTTTTCAAGCCATCGTAAACCCTCTTTTTCACCTAATCCTTAGCACATGACAAGTAAGACTTCGTCAGTCATATGTAGTAATTCTCATCCCATTGAAATACAGAAAAGCTATTCTCACCGACAATACATTCGAGAAAAAGGCAACTATCAATTAATTACCCGTAAAGATGGATGTTGTAGTCCATAACTGTAGACCATTCCCCTGAAAGTGTTCGCAAACCAGCCCATTTAACACTACAGAAACCAGCAACCCCTCCGCGAGTGAACAACTCACTTCCGGTCAAATGTGAAGCGGAGTTGGTTAGTTGAGCCTAAAATGTTGGAAATGCTTGTGTATGATGCAAAGGTTGCACATAAATTTACCACTTCGACTCAGCGTTTCTTTGTATCGTTTAGCATCGCCAATAACGCAACATCGTTGTCAAATGTTGAACGATAAAACTGATACTTAGTATATCACTAAAATATTTTCCTTACCTACTACCGCTGCCGCGTCGCTACAGCGTGTCCCCAGGCAGTGTAATCGTGTCACTATTTCCGCCAGACCATTTCCGAGCACCTCGCAGACTAGATTAATCGAGGTCTGAGATGAGGCGTCTGTCAAGGTACTAGCCTAACGCTCTTATTTATTAGTAATAGACTTGCGTTATTAAAATTTAGTCGCTTGCGGTTATATAATACTAATATTATGTTTGTATAAATTGGACGGATCTCAGAACCAATGCATTTTCCCTATAAAACCTTGGATTACAATTAATCACTATAAAATATGCAATTGTATATAGAAGTACATAAAATAAACTGCAAAAAGGGGATTTTTAAGTTGAAGATCAGTCTCAACATTTACTTTCAGATAACTGCTAACAAAAGGAGAGAATATCAGTGGAGAAGGAAAGAATCAAAAGGAAATCGTTACTTTAGGCCAGGGATTAGATCTTTTCCTAGGAAGCCCAGGGCAAATGCCAGGGAGCACCCTGGATAGGATGGCAGTCCATGGCCCTGATACTCACACATCATCATGTACAATTCTGAGATGCCAGATAACCTAACGACATGCCTTTGGAATGTGGGGGGAAACCACTGTATACAAGGAAACCCACTTGACGCAGGTCAAGCATACAAACTCCACACACACACAATGGTGGTGGGATTTAAACCTCCACCTTTGAAGGTCACTGTGCTGCCCCTTATTTAGCTCCAATTAACCTAATGTCATGTCAGTTTTGATACCAGTATCAGAAATAGGCATGTGTACTAAGTTAAACAACGATAGCAATTGAAATAAATGCTAAAAATTGTGAACATGATAGAATTATGATGACAGAAATATTAAAGGTCTAAAATCAGTTTAAAATCAAATTATGTTAGTAGGGGGAAAAAAACCTAGATTCAATAAGCCTATATATACACATATCCCGTATTTCATCTGACAGTGGATAGACTGCCCATGGAACCTGACAAGATGATATGGATAGCGGCACGAGATACTCTTTACTCCAGTTCAGCAACTGAAAATGAACATCATGACAAGAGACTGGATGAAACGATTTCATTTTAAAACCTTTAACAGTATATAAAAACGTCTGCTTTGATTGGGTCGATGTCTAGTTATCAAACATATAGAAGTACAACGTAAAAAAGTTTGAGTCGAACAAGATGAGGAGAAGATAAGTTGTAAGATACATTTCGGTTACTCGTGTGATTTCAGCAATATATAAAGAAGTTCACAGATTCTTCTGGGTACATTTGCATAAGATCATCTATCGGTACACATTATTAAGATTAAAATTCGAGGAAGGAATTGTCCCGTACAAATAATCCCCAAACCGCTAAACAGCTCGCTTGTTGGTTATATGAAGCTAAACAAAGAATAATGCGAAAGAGCGGAAGGAAACGACAAACAATGAGACCCCTTTAATTCGATAAACACTGAATAAAGCACTTTACGGGTTGCACGCTGGAGGAATTGTCGCCGAATTACTAAATGTGGAAAAATACACGGTCACTCTGGTCATCGGGCAAAAAAATATGTATATAATGTTTTGTTTCGCTAGATAGCTGTTAGCCACTCCGTTTTGAAAAAAATAATACACCGCATAATATCTTGTTATAACGAATCGGTCTACTCTGCACCACAGAGTGCTTTTTTGGCTTATCAGAAAAAAAAACAGAAATTGAACAGCTACCTGTATGTTCTCCTAAAGATGGGGAGAAAAAAGAAGACATTACACGACTATGCTGCCGAGTTCAGCGATCTGGGAGTTAAGAGGCAGCTGGTGGAGCAGCACAACTCCGGAGAAAGGACCGTACTGGAAATACTGTACTGTAAATCCTGCGAGATCCCGGTGAGAGTCCGCAGAGACCGGATACTCGAGCACCTGGCTTCGGCCAGACATTTCAGGAACAGACGACTCGCAAAACTGTGGGACCGCAAGCCCAGTCACCTGTAAGTACTGGTTTCACGAAAGCCTGACAAGGCGAAGCTTGGCCGCCGGAGCCATGAGTTAGCGGATCGTTCCTAGTCCGTGCCTCTGTCGGGTTCGTAGGATCGCCAAAGTAAAGGCGACTGGCCCTAATTAGCTTGCTAACAGCTGTTAGCTACGAAGATGAACACAAAACCACTTTTTTACCTAAGAAATTAAGACGTCCCCGGCCATTAAGTGGCCAGGCGGCTGGCTTAGCTACCTATAACTGCCGTATGGGTGGTATGGTGATAAACCGAAGAGGCGGTAGATAAAGTACAGATCTAAGTTCACCGTCGTACAGTGAATAAGATAGCCTGCTTTGTGTTTGATTCTTTATAGCGTGATAATCGTAAACGATGCTTGTGCCAAATCGCAATTAACCAGTGTCACTGTTATTTAATTTCCGGAAAGGAGCTCAAGGGCAATTTAAACGTTTATTTATTAACTTCCTTCAGTCTCTTAAAAAAAGCAGTGTTTTCAGCCCCTGTCTATTTTGTATGTACACTTGGTTTACTTTGAGTTAATATGGGTCTTCTTTTTAGCAATGCAACGTTTTAACTTGAATGAATTGTTGTCAATTATGTCACATGTCGCCGTCGGGAGGGTTTTTTTTTAGGCAGATGCTACTTGCACCCGGGTGGGTATAGCAGGCAGATGCCATTGGCATCCAGGTGTGAGTAACCAATAATGCTGTTCCACAGAAAGTTCCATGGCTAATGAAACTGAATCTGCGCAGGTTGTTATTGCAGAAAATCCTTCCCGATGTATTACACACAAGACGGGATTTTTGCCTCATTATGAGAAATGATTTCCAAGTGTATAGTTGGTGCTAATGCTAGTTAGTAAGATTAACGTATGGCTTCGGCAAGCTAACTATTGCTAAAACACGTGTACATTTTGTGTTTAATATACCCTAACTTTTATATTTGTTTCCCACTCTGGTGCCTTCAGCGCCTGAAGTGAAGTGGTGCAACCATGGGACCTACAGGGCCATAGTCAGGATTTGAAAAATAAAGAGAACTGTTGCCATTTACAAGAAACTGGGTATATTGGTGCTGTAACTAAGGTACACCAACTGGATTGTTTTGATGTCGGATGTTGACTACCCTCTGCCACACAGACAGACGTTCTATGGATACAGGTCTGGCCACATCCTTTCCCTTGTCTGTGACTTTAAACTAGAACACTTAGTGGTGTGTGTGTGTGTGTGTGTGTGTGTGTGTGTGTGTGTGTGTAGAGCAATAGCCTAACCTTCATCATGGGCAGAGTACACACATTTCACATGTTTCATACAATTGCCTTCACTCGAGACGTTATCCCAGGTAACTGTTCTGAACGTTTCTTACAGATAACAGCAAAACGATCATTGCTTTGTCTTACCAAACGATATGCTCCCTGCCAGTTCACACACAAGCCTGTTACGCTGCTACCGCCAGTGACTGTGAATTCCAGTTGCTGTCAGTGGAGGGGGACCTGATGCTGGGGGCTGGGCTCGCGCGCGCTCTCCCACGACTCTCCGGGGACCATATAAGTCTCAACTGTATTAAGCAGCACTCATCTCAGATAAGATGTTTTCAGCTGCTGATTTACATCCAGTTGTATTTAGCACTGATTTTTTTTCTCCATGTCTAAAAAAATGACCGATGTCCAGACTTCGGTGACCTCATAGCTGGCTAAGGACATGCATGCAACAGAGTGTTTTCGTTTTTTTTGGAGTCAGAGGGCGGGGAGTGAGGAGGGTGTAAATAGCCGAATAGATGTCGTGTAACTATTTTCACAAGGGTGCAAATAGACACTCCGTATCTTATAACGAATCGGTCTATCCTGCAGCACTGAGTGTTTTTTGGCTTATTAGATAAAAAATAATAGTAACTGAACAGCGACATATATATACTCTCCCAAGGATGGGGAGAAAAAAGAAGACATTGCACGACTATGCTGCCGAGTTCAGCGATCTGGGAGTTAAGAGGCAGCTGGTGGAGCAGCACAGCTCCGGAGAAAGGACCGTACTGGAAATACTGTACTGTAAATCCTGCGAGATCCCGGTGAGAGTCCGCAGAGACCGGATAGTCGAGCACCTGGCTTCGGCCAGACATTTCAGGAACAGACGACTCGCAAAACTGTGGGACCGCAAGCCGAGTCACCTGTAAGTAGGGCTGCCATACGGGATCGTTCCGTATCGGAGTATAAAATATTGCGTACTGTTTTGAATCGATAAGGGATGCAATTTGTTCCCCTATTCTAGTACACATATCATCTCATATATACACTAGCTATTCAAAGAGGAGAGAATATCATAAGAATAAGTAAAATCAAGCCAGTTAAGTAAATAAGTTTAATTTATGCGGTGAGCTGACGTTAGAGACCGACAAGCTCCGTACGCTGTGTGATCTTACGTCACGTCACGGTCATCGTTGCCATGAACACCTGCTGGAAATTGCCCCCCCCCCCCCATGTGTTCCAGATATTAACCAGATCAGTCTCAGTCGTCTGTGCTAGTTTGTATCGTTGAGATTTTCGTTTGTGCTGCTTTTAGTTACTGGGATATAAATGTTTGTTTACATGGTGACGTCACCTCGGTAAAGTTGGGGCCCCCCCCATTTATGTCCGATTTCAACCAAACTGGTCTCAGTCATTTGTACAGTTTAAAGATGTTCGTGCTATTATTATTTATGAGTTATACCTCCTGGTTTTTGCCATTTGTAAACTAGTTTGCTTTGTGTTTAATTCTTTGCCATCGTTATTGCTGCCAGACGTAAAGCACATGCAACTTTTCCAGTGCTGCATTGTAGGGTGATAATCGTGATTTACAGGCACTGGTGCCCAATGTCAATTAACCAGCGCCACTGTTATTAATCTCAAGGATCTCAAGAACAGTTTAAACGTTTATTAACTTCCCTCAGTTATTTTTTTTAAACTATATTCAGCTTCTGTCTATATATAAATTTTGGGTTACTTAATTATGGTTTGGCTCTTTTTGGCTATACAGTGTTGAAAATTACATGAATTTATGTTAAGTATATCACAGGTTTTGGTTGCGGATTTTATTTTGGCAGATGCCTTTTGCATCCAGGTGTCAGTAGCCAACGATGGTGTTTTGCACCTGGGGTAGACAGCCATAGTGACTATTTGCACCAAGGTGTGTATAGCAAGCAGATGCTATTTACACTCAACAATGCGATTCCACTTAAATTCCCTGAATAATACAATTGAATCACAGTTTTTTTTTTATTGCTCCCTAATCTAAATTTGAAATTTCCCATCCATGTGCAACACACAAAAGGGGAATTCTCCCCTGTAGCCCTGTAGCTAGCGCTCACGCTAGTCGAAAAGGTTGCTGTGTGCCTTCGGCTAGCTAACTATTGCCAAATTGAGGCTATACATTTCATGTTTAATGGACACCACCTTTTATACTTGCATCCCACTTTGCCACCTTTAGCTGCTGAAGGGACGTTCAACCATGCATGCAAGGCAGAGTTTACGTCTGTTGTGGCACCAGGGTGCAGGCACTGAGAAGGCTTGGTGTAAATGGCTGAATAGATGCTGTGTGCCATTTTTTTCTTGCAGTGTCTATTTGCACCCAGGTGCGAATAGCATCTTCCCATCTGTTTGGCTATTTACACCCGGCCTCCTCAGTCCCTGACTCCAGATTCCACAAAAATGACAACACTGTGATGCATGCATGGTTGCACGTTACTTCAGTGGCCGAAGGCTCCAAATTGGGATACATGTGCAATCACCCAATCAATCAATCAACCAACCAATCAATCAATCAGTCAACCAGTCAATCAATCAACCAATGAACCCCTTGATGGAGTTTTTAGGTAGGATGTCTGAGGACCTGAATTAGACATCCAGTTAAAGAACAATATACATCACTTTGTATTTGACTCAACTGAGTAACATAGGGTGGAGGACACGCTAATGCTTTCTAGGTGGGGGGTGGGTTTTGGTTTATTTATTGTCTTGTACCAAGCCCTTTAGCACTGAGGCTGGCCTTTTCCATTGTCTCTGCCTATCACAGAAAGCTCAGCTGCTGCAATCTGCACCGTGAGTTCTGTCAGCTGTCGGGGTCGAAGCCTCAGTGGCACTCCTGAATCCTAGAAGACGAAGGTCACTTATACTTAGGTCTGGCCTTTTACACCGGGTCAGAAAACTTAAGGATTCTTTGGGGAATGGCTGCTTTAAATAGCAGGCGTGGCGGCGGCTCAGGGGGAAGCAGGTATGGTTGCCATATTCCTGCGGGTCTTCAGCAGCTACTCTGTTTTCCTCCCGCAGTCCAAAAAAAAACCCCAAAAACTTGGGGTTAGATCTAAGGTTTGACTTGTCCTGTGGGATAGACTCCAACCTGTACAAATAATCAGAATCGCAAATTCCAAGAAAGGAGTAGGTTGCATTAGAGACGGTAAACAAATTGAAGGCATCTCACTGTTTAGTGTATCCTCTATTCTACTAGTGTAAATCCTACCCTATTTAACAGAATGTTACTTTCCATAAAATGTACATTTTAAAAATATATTCCATTCAGCCATTACTTATATTAATGTAAACCGGATATTGATTATTGAGCAGCTATGTTTATGGCCACTAGATGGCAATATAGCACAATATTCAGTTAAATAATCCCTCAATCAATCCATCTGCTTTTCAGAACTCATCCAATATAGGGCTACAGCGTCTATTAAATATTTTCTTTTAAAACATTGATTATTTTAAAGATTCAAGCATTTACTGTATTTAAAATGTTAACCACAGGATTTTTAAATTTATGGTAATAAAGAAATCTGGCAATGTAAATAAATGACATTGGACTCAAGACTTTAGTATTTTGGACAGTTGATAAAATAGAGCGATTTATCATTTGCTTGCATTCCTCACATTTTGTTTAGATCAGCGATCATCTGGCTTTATTGTCCCAGTTAGTTGATTCCGTTACATATTCTTGGTGAATACAGAAATGTATCTGATACTTTTATGCAGTGATTTTAAATGATTACTCATTATTACTCAGCTGGATCATTTAATAGCGAAATTCATCATAAGTTCCTTTTTAAGCGTATTAGAGTATTGCTTTTACAGGGAGGAGAATTGGCGGTTGTTGGGTACAACTTAACCTGTATGTTTCCTGGTACTCCAGCTCAATTGGTGGTATTTGTTTAGTAGTCGTAGTTCCTTTATGTTATTGCAGTACATTTTATGACTGCAGTAACATAAATAAATAAATATGAGAAACAGTGTGTACTGAAATTGATAGAATCCATGTTGTATTTTGAGGAAGTTTTACAAATTGGTTTCCGTTCCATTGCGTTCATCTTCGTTACGTCTCTGCTTCTCCTGTGTCTTCTCTTTAACATTTAGTTGGCCTGGTGCATTTAAGAACTCACAATGCATTGTAATGCGCTGGATTAGCTTCTCCTTACGATGCCTGCTTATGATCTCGGTAAAACGCTGAGATCATCATGGTTATTCATGTTGGCTCCATACCCTTGTCTGATTGGTGCATCATCTGCTTCCATCCGCGGATAGCCACAGGAAGACCCTGTTATTGGTTCTTCATAGGTCACCAGAAGTGGAGGCCCCGCCAGGCTCACCTGGGGAGTCGGATTCCGCGTCTCCTCTGGCCTTGCAGTCCAAGCTCATCTTGGCTGGGAACTGCTGCTCCTCATCCAGCCTGGTGTCCCGCTCCTGCCCCCCCTCTCAGTCAGGGTCTGGCGTTTGCTCTGGTGGTAGCACGGAAGGAAAGGGTGTGGTCACCCCATCAGTGTCTGCCCCACGGACTTGTGGCTTGGGGCTTCCGGCATCGGGCCCGAGGCCCTGGCTGCTGCCCCCGGATGTGGCCCGGCCTGCTTTCGGGGGATGGGAGCCAGGTGGCTTTGGTACCGGGCTGGCGGTGTTCGGTGCGGGGTCCGGCAGCACGGCCCTGTGCCGCAGCCTGCTGGAGGAGAGCCGCTGCCAGCTGTTGTATGTGGTGGATGACCAGCGCCGGGAAGTGGAAGGTCTCTTCAGCCAGGAGCGACTGGCCCACACCAGGCTGCTGCGCGCCGTCGACGCAGACGTCGTGCTGAGTGACCCGCGGTAGGTCAGGAACTGGGAGTGAGCTGTGGGTTATCTGAGATTGCGTCTGACTGAATGGCTGTTTGCTGCTAGACCTGATTGGTCGCCTGAAGGTGGCCATGCTGATTGGCTGTTTGAGTTATACCTGACTTAATGTCAGGTTAATTACCCTCACGTCCATGTGCATAAACATAAATGACCTCCCATTTTATGGAAAAGTGTTATTATACACTAAATTATATTGTTGGAAACACTTTTTCTGGGTATATCTTGTAAACCTGCATGACGCAGTAAAAAGAGAGCTTCATAAGCTTCATATTTACTAATACCAAATTTAGTTGAAATTAACTGTCAATATGCATAGACTTTAATGAAAGGGGTGCTATTCTAAAGAGAAATCTTAGATTTTTTTTTACGACAATAAAATCTTTGGGGTATTCTCCATACCCCCTGTGACCCAGAATAGGACAAGTAGTTTCAGAAAATGGATGCATGGATGATAGAATGTCAGGATTTGCCTGTTATAGATCAGGGGCTTCTTTGGTGTTTATTAGCTTCAGTTGCTAAGCTAAGATGCTGTTTGTCTGCTCTTCCTCCAGGGTTACAGGAGTCATCGTCTGTTCTCCACCAAACGAGGCCTCGGCGATTGTCCTTAGTGCCTTACGTGCAGGTTCATCCCTTCAAAACAATTCAAAAACTAATTTTTATCACCGACGGAATGTATCGCGGACAGAAATGCATCATGAATATGATGTGAGGTCATTCAGGCGTGTTGCGTTTTGCAGGAAAAGGGGTGTTTTGTGAAAGGCTGCTCAGTTTAGACAGGAACATCGCCGAGTCTTGTTTCGACGAAGCGGACCGGCGAGGGAGACCGCTTGTGTGCGGCTTTTACAAGTACGTCCCCTGCTCCACTTGGCCTTGAAGCACGAGCGGACGTTTCCGGAAGCCCGTGTGTGCCGTGGCTTAGAGCGAACGTCTGCCTTATCTGTTTGCTGCAGACGCTTTGACCCGGCCCTGCAGTACTTATACAAGCGAGTGAATGAGAATGACAGTGTCGGCAGGATACAGAGGATTTCAGCTGTGAGCCGCCTGTATCCTCAGCATTCTGTCGCCGCTATCAGATCATCCGGTATGAATCTTATATTTCTATACGGTCACGTTTCCCAAAGAGTCTGAATACAGGTCAGTTGTGGGATATTCTCTATGCATCACAGCACTGGCTTTCACTGTGAGATCAGTCATTACGTAATCATACAATAATGTGAAAAACCTTGATTTTAGTAATGGTCCCTCGTGGTGGTGTACATTGATGTATGTACCGTGCAGTGCACCTGACAGGCGTCTTCCTGTTTTGTCTTTCACTGTAGGTGGAATCTTTCACGGTGCGGCTGTGCATGACATCGACATCATCTGCTGGATGCTGGGGGAGCGGATCCCAGACACCATCTTCTCGCTGGGCCATGCGTTCTGTGCAGGTGTAAAGCCGGAACCTTCTGTAGACGCTCCGCCACGCTTTGTGATTTTCAAGTGTTGTTTCATCACTGCGTGTAAAGCCATCAGCGCATGGAATTAGACTGCGTCACACTTAGTAGTGGCTGTTTCTTAAGCAAGAAATCATAGCTAGTGCTTGGATGTACTGTTATTCCACTGAAATATATTTCTACATTTTGTTTGTTTAGCTGGTGATTTTGTTCAAAGCGAGATTTTATTATTTTTTTCTTTCTTTTGCGAAAGCAGGATCAGACACTCCCTATAGCGATTTGGTGAAGGGGGGGGTGTTAAGGCTTGTGCTCAAGGGCCCAAAGGTGAAGCTCTGCTAATCGTGGCATTTGAACCAGTGACCTTCCAATCGCAGGATCAGTGTCCTAACTTGCTAAGCCACACATCACCTGGGCGTGTAGCATGAGTGCTGAGTCGCTCGCACATCCTCTTGTGGGCCCAGAATGAAAACATGCACGAAAGTCAATGTAGCGAAACACCGCAGAGTGAAGTAGGGCAGTCTGCCGACGCCGGGTGAGCAGAGTGACCCGCCGTGGGCTCTCTCCGCAGAGATGGCTTCCCTCAGTGACGCCGATGCCGTTTCTGTCAGCATGAAGTTCCCCAGTGGCGCCATCGCATCCCTGGATGTGAGCCAGCATTGCAACAAGAGCTGCGACCAAAGACTTGAGGTGCGTGCGTGTGTGTGTGTTTGTGCATGTGCGTGTGTGTGCGTTTGTGCTTGTGCGTGTGTGTGCGTGTGTTTGTGCATGTGCGTGTGTGTGCGTTTGTGCTTGTGCGTGTGTGTGCGTGTGTTTGTGCATGTGTGTGCGTGTGTTTGTGCATATGCGTGTGTTTGTGCGTGTGCATCTGCATGTGCGTGTGTTTGTGCGTGTGCATCTGCATGTGCGTGTGTGTGCATGTGTTTGTGCATGTGCGTGTGTTTGTGCGTGTGTGCATGTGTTTGTGCATGTGCGTGCGTTTGTGTGTGTGCATCTGCATGTGCGTGTGTGTGTGCATGTGTTTGTGCATGTGCGTGTGTTTGTGCGTGTGTGTGCATGTGTTTGTGCATGTGCGTGTGTTTGTGCGTGTGTGTGCATGTGTTTGTGCATGTGTGTGTGTTTGTGTGTGTGCATCTGCATCTGCATGCATTTTTTAATTGTCATTTGAATGACCTTTCTGGACTATAGGTAGATGATTTATTAATTCTTTGTTAATACTCAGCAGCCAATAATATTTCTTTCCTCACACACACACACACACACACACACAGACACACACACACACACCCTCACACACACACATTTATATAATTTGTACCCATTTGTGGTGTAAATGTGTGATTCATCCTGGAAAGAGTTACTAAAATGTATTATTTATATCAATTCCAACATAGGTTTCCCCTTTTACTTCACTAGTATGCTGTTTGGTGTTGTGTGTGTTTTTTTTTCCATCCCTGGTTTGATAAACATGGGGAAATAAAGATATTCTATTCTATTCTATTCTATATCCTGGGTGTGTGACCAAACCATCTCCTGCCCCTTGGTTACGGTTCAGGTGTACGGCTCCGAGGGTTCCCTGCAGATGGAGAACAGGAATCCGCTGGGCATCTCCGATCACAGCCGTTCGCCAGGGCCCCGCTCCCAGAGCGCCGCCGACCGCTTCCGGGATGCCCACGGGGAACTGCTGCGCCATTTCCTCCGCACGCTGCGAGGTCAGGTGACACAGCAGTCACGGAATGCCTCCTCAGTGACCTCCCTGCGCGGGACCCCACAATCACAGTCACTATAATGTCACGGATCTCTAACCCAAGCTGAAGTTGGAACATAGCTAGCATTAGCCACAGGCAGTCTGCTTCTCCAAAAACCAGCCATTTAGCTTCTCTTCCCCTAATATGTAGATGCTAATCTAACATAGCGTTAGACTGCAGTATGACTGCAGGTCAGATGCTAAGCAAACATGAAGTATCACTGCAGGTCGGATGCTAAGCTAACATAAAGTATGACTGCGGGTCAGATGCTAAGCTAACATAAAATATGACTGCAGGTCAGATGCTAGGCTAACATGAAGTATGAGGTGAGGTGCTAAGCTAATACAAAATATAATGCTAATGAGATGCTAAGTTAACATAGAAAGACATTGACTGAGGGTTTAATAAAGGACAGTTGGACAAAGGCATGTAAAAGCAGAGTTTGAAGATACTTCATCAGACGCCTGATTACCTGATTAGACAAGCAACAGGGACAGATAGCAGTGAAATGAATGCATTCGGCAAGCAAGCCAAAAACCAACAGCTTAAACATTGAAAATGATTTTAATCTCTGCTTTATAAAAATGAAAATGTGCCTTGAGGCTGTTGTGGTATAGGAAGAGCAGAACTGAATCAGCACGTGGTTTGCTGGGCTTTCATTCGGCTTATTTTTGAGGATTTAAAAATGTGGGGTGTCATTGTTTTTTTTGGGCACAACATAACGCTGTAAGTTGGTTTGGGTAAGAGCACCCATATACCAATTGTCCATCCATCCATACACACACATTTATTTAACATTTATATAACCATAAACCACACATAGCCTGGAGTGGAGGTCCATTGAAGACCCTCCAAGCCTAAGCCACCCAGAACGATGTAGATCCACTGATCTTCCTAAACTAATGGGGGGGGGGGGGGTGCGCTTTGATCAGTCACTGATCCGGGAGGCCCGACCGACAGCCAAAACATAACCATCACCTGGATACCCAGACATAAGCAGCCATTGTGCGCCAAGCATGCAGTCAGACACAGGCCCCGACGTGTGTTTCTGCCCCCAACAGGACGGGAGGCACCGTTCTTCACCAAAGAGCAGTACCTGTGGACGGTGCAGGTGGCGGAGGCCGCTGAGCAGGCCTGGAAGAGCGGCTCTGCCGTGGATCTACGGCACATGGCAGCCAACAGCGCCACCGCCATCAAGACCGAGGCGTGACACGTCACCTCCATGGGACCGTCGGAGTGATTCCTTTTCACTCAGCGTTACCTGGACTGTTGCGCTCTTTGGCTCACATTTCTCCTCCCTCTCGCCCTGTTTGACTGTAAACGCTACGTCTCTCAGTAAGTTAATCAGGTTTATATGCAGGGTCAGGTGCAATACGAGATGGACTGACAGCCCGTCACAAGTCATCTTTTCAAAAGCTTATTTCATCCCATTCGAGCTAAAGAGGGACAAAGGCCCAGAGATCCATCCTTTAGAAATATATAGCAGCTCCACGCTTTATCAGTTTAGAATATCACGCTGAGCATATTGTCAGTTTTTAGAGGATCACCAGTGATACTCTACCTGCACTAAGAATATAGGGATGGTGTATGTTTTCCAAATAATCTGATTTATTTGTTTTTAGAAAATAGTCATGAAAAAAACTCACTGTAGGAGTAGAGTTTGTAGCAGATCCACACTTGGGTAATTGAATTGAAGTCTTATTAAGGCTCGTCTTCCAAACATACTATTGTAACTGTGATATTATGCTCCGAAAACTTACTGTGTTCCGGTGACTGTTCTGGTGCTATATCCCTGTGCTTTTGTGACATATATGTACATATAATTACACTTCTCCAGTTTTGTTATATTTAGTTAGTTCCTTAGTTTGTTTTTCTTGTGAAGAATTCATCAGTATAAAAATATACATCTGAGGTTGTGTTCCTGCAAGAGGGGCTCAGTTGGATTGTGAAGGTAAACATAAACTTAATGCTGACTGAATTTCACACACTTTATTCCTGGTTGGAGGTTAGAAACCACGTTTCGCCATGATGGCTTTGCAGTCACAGGGGGATATGTCAAGCGAATCCTTAACAAACAATACAGACCTGCTGCTGTCTTTAATAGGCAGACTTGGGCTCTTAACCTGCTAGCTGATAGTTCAAATCCCAGCAGGTATCTTGATGCTGTACCCTTGAGCAAAGTTAACTACGGCAAAATGCTACAGTCATCATTCTCCAAAGCACACTCTCCACATTTATCCTCCAAAAACCACCACAGCACACTGTGCCCCCCCCACACTTCTTTCAATATACTGTCTTCCCAATCTCATACGCCGCTCCCTTCACCGCACCTCCCACCCGACACACGCGGCCCTAACCCTGCGCCAGAGTGACATTTGATAAGTAGCTTTGATTTGTGGATACCAGCACAGATCAAATATCATTAACTGTAAAAATATGAAACGGCACGAATATTCTGTGGAGAAAAGTAGGACCGCTGGAGCCTTTCCATGACGCGATACGTCCACGACTGACAGTGAGACAACACTATAAAAATAAGCTACATCATGACACCCTTGTCCTCTCTGCCTAAAATAGGACGGGAAACTTAGAATGTTGTGCAGCTCTGGAGATAAAACAGAAATCTAAAATCTTAAGACTGACATTTAATTTGTTTCTTATGATTTCTAACCAGCCAAAACAATTACCATCAACCCCGAAAGCTAGCTCATTTCTGAACAGATTTCAAATATATACTGTCTCTTTTTTTATAGAAGGGATAACATAATAAAATATTTTAATCACATTTTCATTTTATTTTATGAGGGTGAAGGACAAGGCATCTCCTTTTTTCACATATACATTTGCCACCAGACAAAAATGATGAATTGGATAATTAAACCCACCTCCTGCCTTTTAGTCACCTGGTTTGTATGACATCCAGGTCATTTTTTACGTAATTATAGTACAATGCTCTGTACATGGAAATGCATCCAGTAGTTCAACAATTATCACTGCTCTTAAATCGGCTACGCTTTTTATCTGTGCACAAGTACATGCCACATATGAATATGGCTAAGGTGTTTGCCACGTAATGTGGGACATCTGGGATGTAGGACGGGAAGAAAAACAATGCCGGTTGCTAGGCAGCCACTAGGTCACCGCTTTAGGAAGACAGACGGAATGTGAAATTTCATCAGAAGAGGAAAGTCCAGCCCTACATCACCTTCGAACAACTTTACATTAAGTGCTGAGACAAGTAATGAAAAAGCCTTTTGGTATGAAATTTGATTGCCAGCATGCCTGTAGATGAAAAGATGAAATTCTCACCCAGGAGAAAAAAAGGGGAAAGAAATGAATGAATGAACACTGAAGAGGGTTTCTCTCGGAGTATAATTCAGAGATAAATACGACACCTTGCCCTGCAAGGACATTCAGAACACCATTAAAAAACAATAAAATACAATGTCAATTAAAGGTAAGAGTATCAAAACAAAAAACCAAAAAGATTTCAGTTCTAGCTTTTGTTATACAGGGAAAAACACTTCACACTGTCATCACGCTGAATATTGCAAAAGGACTAAACTTAAATGTAGCATGTTTAATGCTGTCGATGTCTCCCTTTGTCATTATTAATTATTTACAAATGTAAGGAAAAAAAAACAGTTCTGTGAAATAGTGAAAGTGGAAGACGGGTTGTCGGCATGGTACTGGAATTCAAAGACTAACATGGATACACACAATGAAATATTTTTCAAAATCATGAAAACCTATTTGTAATAGCTGGGTGCGCACCCAACACGTTCAGGCGGAGCACAGAACTACACAATCTCCTGTCACTTCTAATTTTGCATCTTGACGTGTCGTCTGGGTCTTAATCCGAATCCTGAGCGTTTAGAATTTTCTCACCTGGTTTTAAGTATTAATTGATTAACACAAATTTGGCTTAACATAGTGGATAATGTATCCACAGTTTTGCTGTAGGGACTGTACATTTGATTCTGTTATTCAGCAAATTGTCATCCCTTTGATTTCTTGGCTGTGGTTTAAGGGTGGAGAAATAGAAAATTGACCTACGGGATAACATGTTTTTTTTTTTTTTTTAATACAGCAAGTCTTAAAAGCTAATTAAGAGCCCATCTTGGTCAGAAACCAGCATTCTCCATGGGTGACCGGGATTAAGAAAAACGATCCTATCAAAAGGTGTGAGTCAACAATGAACAGTGATGTTATTCAAGAGGAACCATCATTAGCCGACATTCACTGAGCTTCCCACGGCCAAGTCTGCCACAGAACACTACCCTTTTCCAATTTCTGACCAGAATCCAGTTTGACTCGAAGTTGCACAACCCAGCCCAGCCCCGTGGATTAAATATTATTTCCCTTTCGGGGGTTACTGCTCAATCAGCAAATTCCAAAAGGGAAAAGATATCAATTTTCCATCCTTAAAACAAAGAACATTTATATTTTCTATATATTTATATTATAATACAATAAGAATGCCTCTAATGTCTACCAATACCAAATGTGCTTATAGTATTTTTGAAAAAACAGTAAGTATGCATATTCAGCCCGTAATACTGCATTTAGTCAGTTGTACTTGATTTTCAACAGTAGAGAAATTTCAGTCTAAGGGTATCCAACATCTGACCGATCTAGTTACAGAAACGATCTCTTGCTGTAATCCAAGATATACGGTGGGTTTGAAGGAGAGCTGTGACCTATTCAAAATATCATGAACTAAGGACATAGCTAATGATTTGCAACGTCTCTGAATTTCTTACCATGAATCCAGTCTCCATCAAACTACTGCACTCTAAAACCACACGGAGCATGTTCAATAGTCAGAATTTGTTTCCACGGCGAAAAGCAGACGTGCAGATGGAATGGGCCATACGTGTGCTCCCATGTACATGAATGCTGTGGATTTAAAATCCACATTCGTGAAGCATGCAGCCATTTTTCTGCTGATTGATCTATGTATCACGTAATACATTTCAACACATCAATGAACACTTTCTGTTGATTGAGAACAAAACCACATTTTTTTTTTTACATGTATATGTACACAGAAGAAAAGAACTGATGATGCATTTTGTTCAACCAATACATTTCCCCCCCCACATTCTCAAGTTGGCAGATTGTTAAATAAATTAGCAAGCTGCTGGCCACTCAGGGGCAGGAGACAGCAGTGTTACGGTCGAGGGGGGTCCATAGAGGCCTCGGCTTCTGCCCGTGTAGAGAGAATATGAGGTTGTGACGGCGAGACACATGCGGGGAGCTTAGCTATGTGGGCCGTGACCCAAGAATCCCGCTAAAAAACTGTCCCGGCTACATGATGGCAGGCCGGCCTCCTCCCTCAGGTCCGCCGTTCTGATTATCGATCAAAGTCACCGTTTTCTCGAGGTAAAAGGCTGCGAGTACTTGGGAAAAGAGACAGAGGGGAACTTTGCAGACTGGTCAAAGAATGTAGGCAAGACTGACTGAAAATAACCTCAGTATGGGAGTGCTTTGTAAAAAAAAATAGGAAAAAACAATGGGAAAGAACGGTTGTTTTTGATCTTTGTGATAATGGTCATTTAAGCTGAAGCCGAACACAACCTCTATTGATTCCGGAAGATTCTCAGTCTTTAAATAAGGACGTGAATAGTGTAGCTACGAGGCGAGATGGCCGACGACCTAGTGGATGTCGCTCTCGGCGAACTCCTCCTTGATGGAGTGCTTGCGCACTTTGCAGTCTGGCATGTCAAAGCCGAAGTCGGCCCAGTCCTCGCCGGTGCCGGCCCGGTTGGGGATGGTTATGGTGTGGCGCACGCGGAAGTGTACAGCCTCCATGACGCGCTGCCGCTGCAGCTCGCCCGACGGCCCGATGCCCGCGTTGCTGCTGGAGCGGATGAGCTGCTGCCCGTAGTCATGGCCCTGCTTCATGTCCTGCAGGCCCCGCCAGATAGCCAGGCGGAACTGCTCGGGGATCTTCAGGGCCCCCAGGTCCTGATGGGGGGGAGCAGACACAGCGCTGAGCCACTCTGACACAACCCAGCCCAACAGGCATGAGCAATCGACCACAGAGCGCGACTGCGTACGGGAGGCGGCGCAGCTGGCTGCATGTGTTCGTGTATGACTGCAGGCGTCTACGTCACTGCGGACACTAACTACCACACAATTAACAAACATGCCCATCGAGACTGTGTACAATATCAGACATCAGCAATCAATGCACTGGTCAACTTTCACTGTGCACAAACAAGCAGGAACATCACACCATGTGTTTATTATTAGATGCTCAGGCCATGAACACTCCAAACATGATTATGTGCAACTGCACACTCTGCTCCACCATGACTGTGCGTGTAACTTTTATCGCTACACGACTGCACCTCACAGATGAACAAATTTCAGTGATCCGGATACCAGAATAATCACAAATGTGTAAAACTCCAATCCCCACAGGACATGGGGGAGTCCTGATTTTCATTTCAGCACACTCCTGAATTAAACTTTTTTTGGACTCTTGAACAGACTGAATCAAGAAATTGCATTAAATCAAACATGCCGCTTTCAGTTCGGTGGTCATATTACTGTAATGCCAAAATGCAATTGATGCTATGTAAATAAACAAAAAGTACTTTCATCCTTTAAAATGAATGCAGCCCTTGAGTTATTTCCACTAATGAGGTTTTATTTAATCACTCTTAGGCCATAAATAATAAATTATGACTATTTTAAATTAAGTTATAATTTAATATTGTATAATTTAGGCCAGAATTACACCTGTAAAACCTTTTAAATAACAATGAAAAAATTTGGTTTACAGACTATAAAGGTGACGGTGGGTCACGAACCAACACATTTCATTGGTCATTTTGTCATTGAAATTGTGCGATCCAGCCAATCAATGGCTCTGTAAAATAAGTACTCTGCAGGGATGGACACCAGCACAGTGCATGGCCCGCAAGGACTGGAGTTTGATGGCCACAAAGCAGAAGTGAAGATGACGAGAAAGCTGTCGTTTACCTCCATAGACAGGCTCTGGAGGTGATACACGCTCTGCAGGCCCTGGGATGTCAAGTAGTCAATGCAGTTTTGGCATCCAAGACTGGTTAAGAAACTGTTCAGAGAAAAAGAATCCCGCTGTGACCAAGGGGACGACTCCTATCGCTTACAGCAGCGCCAGTGTTTAAGTACGGGAGCGCGCGGCAGAGGGAACTGAGAAGCGTGTCTTCCGAAAGGCCTGGCCTGGTCCTCAGCAGAACCCATCCGGTCAAGAATACAGTGTGTGTTAGTACTCTCCTCTGGCACAAACCTACAAGCTCATGGGAGTTATTCTTAGACGAAAATGCTCTGAGAGCAGAAGGAAAAATTATCATTTCAGAGAGAGAACCAATCAGATTGTAGAGGAGGTGGGTCCAACCAATCAGATATCTCAGTCCTGGCTCTTATACTTACTTGGACCCATCTTATTTCTCTGAACCAATCATTTTTCCTTCTGCCCTCAGAACATTTTCGTGTAAGTAAAACTCCCACGAGCATCTACACACCTGTAAGTAAACATGCATCATGCAGTAACACGTCACACCAGTGGTACCCCTCAAATCTTCTCTGCTGAACTGGGTTATGTTTATGGAAGGTTATGGAAAGGCATGCACTTTGCATTAAATGATTCATTACGCCTTTTTGTTTCTATAATGTTTTTATTATAAACACAGAGGTTTTTTAAAACATGAAAGTATTGTACAATATAAAAAAGTATCAATAATTCCACTTTATCAAACATAATGCTATACTTAACAGAATTTAAAACAAATAAATAAAATGCTGCACACTGGTACTTGACTGTGACAGCCTGACAAGGAAGGAAATATTGAAATGAATCAATTTAGGCAAAGATATGCTCTAGTAAGTGTGTATACACCAGTTATATATACATCTTTATTCTGTGGACAGCTTACTTACAAGCAGATTAAGTGTCCAATTCCTTATTATTCCAGCCTGGTCGTTTTCATTCAACTTTAATCATTAAAATATCAGAAATGTTGCTTTCTTGCATGTGAAGCCCTGTCTGTAACGAACATCTCAGCTTTGAAAGCCATTTGCAGATTTAAAAGAACAAGGGTCAAGTAGCATACTTACTGAGAAAAAATACTGCTCTTTCCTTCAGCTTTCTGTTGTAATGGCTTTAAACAGTGAACAGTTTTCAAAAAGGTACTAGTGTTAGTACTGTTTTTTTTTCCTAAATGAGAATCGTAGTAAATTTGCAGTAATGGGAATTATGCAATAGGCCAAACTTAGTCTAACCCCAACCAGATCCCTGAGGGCTGACGTGAGTGATCGCCATATTATTATTCTTTGCTAGTATAAGCCAGCAGGTGGTGTAATACCTAAAGAACTGGTCTTGTGACCAGAAGGTGCATTACATTTGCTCTTTTTTAAATACACAGCTGTGTCAGTGCTGAAGCCTCAGTCAGTTATGTCACACAGAAACATGTAAGTAAGTATAATGTAGGTGTAACAGGCTTACATATGTATACATATGAAAAATGGACGCTACGCTTAGATATTTCTGCATCTTAATCGTCGCCTGAAAATCACTATCTTCCTGAAGCTCTAATTCAGTGCAAGCTTATCCGAACCCAGTTAGAAGAAAACCACGCCCGTGCTTGTATGACGTCATGAAAGCACCGCCCCTGTTCCCACGATACATGGGGCGTGGACATAATAAGGGGGCGTGGACATAATAAAGGGGCGTGGACATAATAAAGGGGCGTAATAAGGGGGCGTGGACATAATAAGGGGGCGTGGACATTTACATGTGTTATCGCATTAATATATCCGCATTCGGTGATCGAGCTGCAGATAAGAGAGAAAACCTATTGCTTAAAAAAGCAAAAGTTTAAAAAATACACGGTGTGGACATTTAATTATAAAATATGTCACTGCATTAATGTATTCATATTCGGTGATTGGGCTGAAAATAAAAGCGTAAATCGTTTGCTTGAAATTGAATTTCACACGGAATTTCCTAAATATGTTACTGTGTTCATGTAATCCTATTCAGTGACTGAGCTCTGACAAAGATGTCACATTGCTTGTGTTTAAAGAAGTATGTAATGAGACTGCAATGTTAAACAATCAGCCTGTTACAATCGTGTGAAATGTATTAGACTGCTAAAAGACAAATGACATTTGGAAAAAGAAAGTATACTTCACTAAAACCTTAAAATTAAGACAATAAATATAGGACACAGACGATAGTTACAAGCAATACTGCAATTCAAACTAGTACGATCCAATATGAAACGGGTTGAGTTTCGCACGTGTATCTTGTGAGGGGGGTGGAAGTACTTTCATGACGTCATACGGACATGCGCGTGATTTTGTCCCACCTGGGTTCGGAACAGCAGACATGCACACTTGGTGCTTAGGCTACTCATACATTTAGGGTATAAGCTGAGAACCACTGATGGTACCGTGGTTACTGGTACATGGATGCAGCTTTGGAGCCCAAACGCCGATAGTGACACAATGTGGGACAGTGGATGGGACCTTTCTGCATCGTGGCGGGAAGAGCTGAGTGGGGCGAGCTCCGCTTTAGCCCGGCGGGCTACCAGCGAGGCGCAACGGGGCGTGTCCGGGCCGGGGTGTGTCACGGGTGCGTCAGTGGAGGGTTAAGTACCTGACGAGGCTGGGGTCAGGGTTATACGGAGGAGGGGGGGTGCAGTGTGAGGCGGACGCCACGGTCTGGGCGGAGTGGCCCCCGTTCATGTCGCCGTTGGCTTGCATGTGATGGCTGTTCAGCATGTTGGAGCCTGAGCGGGATACAAACGCAGGAGCGGTCAGGGGCTGGGGACATCCCTGCGCGGCTTAGAAGGCGACGGCTTCGCCGGGAAAAGCGGCAAAGGACAGATAGTAACAAACCACGGGAATCAGAGAACACACTCAGGTGGGAATGGGAACGTGCAAATGATGTGTGCAGGAAAAGACGTGTGTACCGCTGGCGTGCGTCACCAACCCGGCAGGGCTGGACACAGAAATCACATCTCATTATTTTTTGGTTAAAAGCAGCTTGATGCTTGGTCCCGTCTATCCCTTAGTGTGGATCAGTGACGGACTGAGGGATCAGAATCACTGACCAGCACAGAAGTGCTATCTGGATAACGGCACAGTATCGGGAACCTAACCTCGCTCAGTCCTCATGATGAAATACAATGGAAAACCATTAAATTTTCAGAGCAGGTTTTGGGAAAATTAATCCTGTTGTGGAATTTTGTTCTTCAGTTGGTCAGTGCTAACTCTCCGAGCTGCTGTCACTGCACGGTTCGTGCATAAATGGCAGCGTTTGTCCCAGAGTCAACCTCTTCACCCATAATATAACAGTCCAAAGCAGGCTGCTTGCTTAAAATTATAACATAGTAACAAACTTAATCGATGAGGAGGTGAAACGGTTGGCTTGTAAGCTGCATATAGAGGCAAAGACACAACTAGTACACTTTCAGAAGAAAGGGGAAAAATTTGTACCTTTGCTTATCACTGGGGCTTGTACCCTCAAGGGTCTGCCAACTGTACCCTTAGCTGTAGGTAATTGTACCTTTTAATGTACAGAAATGGACTCTGTAGAATTGATGGGACATTAATGCTGTTTGTACCTTTGGGATGTTCCTCAGAGTCCATTCCTGTACCTTAAATGGTACAATTACATGGGTACAGCACCAGTCACAACTAAAGGTACAAATTTTTACCCTTTTTCTGAGAGTGTAGTTGTAAATAGCCTGATAGTAACATAGACAAGCCAACCAAATATGACTTATCATTTATGTTGGGGGCTGTATAACTAGTTTCTATTAAAATTCATGATTCTAGGTGTCTATGTTTCTGTAGGATGCTCTGGTTTAAAAGTCCAAATGATTGATTCTCATTGACCAAAGAGCTAGAGATCAAAAGGTTGTAAAAGCCGACTAAACAGCTACATTTACTACAGTGTATCATTTAATTATTGTAGGAATTATTGATTGAGCCTGAATTGAGCCTGGACTCTGTGTGTGTGGCTTATTTGTGTGTTTTCCCTGCGTTTGTGTGGGTTTCCTGAGAGCTACTCTGGTTTCCTATGGTAGTCAAAACACAAGCGTTTTAGGCGAGACTGTAAACTTGGCTTTAATGTGCAACTCTGTGTGTGTGTGTGTGTGTGGGTTATGTATATATTACATTGTGGGGAACAAATTTCTCCAGAAAGTGATAAAAACCTGTTATTTTTATGTTTTGTAACCGCAATCAAAAAACAAAAAAGGTTGTGTATTTTGTTTGGTTGCTTATGGTTAAGGTTAGGGCAGGGTAGGGGTTAATATTGTCATTTTTAGGGTTAGGGTTTTGCCCATAGAAATGAATGGAGAGTCCCCATAAGGATATGAATACAACTCTGTGTGTGCGTGTGCGTGTGGCTCTAGATCCCAATGATGACTCTGAATGACATAAGCAGAATGAGGGTGGGATGGAGGGATAGATGGATAAATATCGGTAAATAATGACAGAATGGAGGTGTTGGCCTCACCCATGTGCGTCATGCCAGGGAGGGGCCCCGGGCTCTGCTGGGACTGGCCCACCAGGTGGTTCACGGCTGGCAGCTTGCCGATGCCCCCGTGGAGTTTGTTCATGTTGGGCATGGGGGAGCCGTAGGAGGAGGAGGAGGGGGCGGATACGTGGCTCCTGTCCGGGAAAGGAGGAGGAGGCGAGGCTGGGGTGAGAGTTCATACAGTACGGTTCCAAAGTTTGGGGTGAAATTTCCTTGATTTAAATAAAGTAGTTTGTTCATTAAAACAACATCAGATTGATCAGAAATTCTGTGTAGACATTGTTAATGTTGTAAATGACTATCATAAATGGAAATGGCTGTTTTTTAATGGAATATCTACTTAGGTGTACAGAGGTCCATTGTCAGTAACGATTAATCCCGTGTTCCAGTGGAAAGTTGTGTTTGCTAATACAGGTTTTTCATTATAAAAGGTTAATTGATCACTAGAAAACCCTTTTGCGATTATATTAGTGCAGAAAAAACTGTTTGGCTGATTAAAGAAGCAATAAACTGGTCTTCTTTGGACTAGTTGAGTATCTGGAGCATCAGCAATTGTGGGTTAGATTACAAGCTGAAAATGGTCAGAAACAAAGAACTTTCTTCTGAAACTCATCAGTCTGTTCTTGTTCTGAGAAATGAAAGCTATTCCATGCGAGAAATTGCCTGCAAACTGAAGATCTGGTACAATGCTGTGTACTACTCCCGTCACAGAGCAGCACAAACAGGCTCTAACCACAACAGAAAGTGGAGAGGGAGGCCCCAGTGCACAACTGAGTGAGAGGATAAATATATTACAGTGTGTAGTTTGGGAAACAGACGAGTCATAGATCTTCGACTGGCAGCTTCATTAAATAATACCCGCAAAAGACCAGCCTCAACGTCAACAGTGAAGAGGCAACTCCAGGTTGCTGGCCTTCTAGGCAGAAGTGCAAAGAAAAAGCCGTATCTCAGAATGGCCAATAAAAAGAAGAGACTGAGATGGGGAAATTAGCAAAGACATTGGACACTGGAAGACTGAAAAAAAAGTGCTATGGATGGACGGAAAGTTTGAGGTGTTCAGATCACAAAACGTTCATGAGATGCAAATCAAATGAAAAGGTGCTGGAGTTGTGCCTGACAACATCTAACCAGCATATTGGAGGCAATGAGATGGTCTGAGGCTGCTTTGGTGATAGTAATGGTGACATTTTGCAATGCCATGCCATACCCTGTGGACGGCGCCTAATTGGAGCCAGTTTCATCCTACAACAGGACAATGGCCCAAACACAGCTCCAAACTATGCAAGGACCATTTAGGGAAGAAGCAGTCAGCTGGTGTTCTGTATATAATGGAGTAGCCAGCACAGTCACCGGGTCTCAGCTCCATTGAGCTGTTATGGGAACATCTTGACCGTATAGTACGTAAGAAGTGCCCATCAAGCCAATCCAACTTGTGGGAGATGCTTCAAGAAGCACGCGGTGAAATCTTGTCAGATTACCTCAACAAAATGACATTGACAATGCCCAAGGTGTTCAAGGCTGTAATTGCTGCAAATGGAGGACTCTTCAACGAAAGCAAAGTTTGAAGAACAAAATTGTTATTTTAATTTCAAAAATGATTATTTCTAACATTGTTAATGTTTATTTTCCTGTTTATTTAGCTATATTTCCTATTCAAACTCATTTCAGGTATGTTTTCATGGAAAACAAGGACATTTATAAGTGACCCCAAAATTCTGAATGGTAGTGTACATCTGTACCTTGTGGGGGTGTCACCAGGATGCCATTCTGGGGATGGGCATTTGGGCACTGGTATGTTCGAATTGTGTCAGAGGTCTTGGAGAATCCCTGGTAGGCAAAAGCTGTCAACTCAGGGGGTGGGGATAAATTTTTAAAAAAAAAATAATGTTCTCTCTCTTAAAGGGCGCCCCGGGACAATTCTAAGAAATCACTGACGTTTAGTTAAATGTGGCTTGTCTCTGTCGGGTGGGCAGATGGTGCGTTTCTGGGTGGGTAGTGCCCTCAATCCGCCCCCGGAGCAAGCGGCCGACTCGCGGTCTGTGTCAGGTGGGCAGATGATTCGTTTGGGTGGGTATTCCCCATGTCCCCGACTCACTGTCTTTGCAGGAGCTGTTGCTGCTGCCTGTAGGACTCCACCAGCTGCTGGGGAACCAGCTCCACCAGCTCCAAGCTGTCCTTGATCTTCATCAGGATGTCAAAGTTCTCCCGGCCCCGCACCTGCACGGCACACGGGTCGCACAGAGGTCACGAGGCTCCCTGTACGCTCGACACGCAACCGCACTTATTATGCCTGCTGCTGTAACTGGATCACAGGAAGTCGTTTGCATTCATCTAATGCATGACCATACCTTGTAATGAATTTATGAATAAGAATGAATGTGATTTTTCTAGCAGAGATCAGTGCAAAGCAGAACAGAGTAATGAATATAATTAATCACGTAACTGCTGTGTGGAAAAAGTAGCTGGTGTAATTAGCTAGTTGGTGTAATTGCTTTGTGAAGTTTAGCAATTAGCATCAGCAGACTTTTTGTTAGTAGACATTATAAGTGTCGGACAAGTTTATTCCCTCTTAATGACAGATTTTATAGTGTCAGTATCAGGTAAATATACAGTCTGATTTCAGAAAATGGAGCATTTCCCATTAAATAATAACAGGGCTGCCAACTTTGGTCAGCTGGCTGGAGTGAGAATTTCAATTCAAGAAAAGTGGTCACTGAGTAGGTCACGTCTGTAGGTAATTCCTTTTGTCTCTTACAGGAATATAGTAGATCTCCTCCTCTCCATGTCGGCGCTTTTTGAAGTTGACAGCAGGTCCTGGAATGGACGCTGGCGTCTGCTTGAAAGCTGCAAACGGGACACAATAGGGGGAACATTTTTCATGGTGCAGTGGCTGTGAGTCCAGCGGGGGGCCACTAGGGAGGGTTGCTACTCACTGCGTTTGTTGGTATTGCTGTTCTTGGCCACGTTGTCGTTTAGGGCCTGCTGTTCCCGGAAGTGGTCCTCGTCCGCCTTGCGATCGCGCCCTGGGCATGCACATATCCGGCCTTCGAACGACCTCCGACCCAAGACCTGGCCACTGTGGGCAGATTTAACACACTCATGGGAATTTTACTTACACAAAAATGGTCTTAGGGGAGGATGAAGAATGATTAGTTCAGAGAGATAGCCAATCAGATTATAGAGGAGGTGGGTCTAAGTGACTAGAGGAGGGATTAACTAATTAGAGGTCTTGGTCTACAATCTGATTGGTTATCCCACTGAACCAATCATTTTCCATTCTGAAAAACATTTTTGTATAAGGAAAGCTCCCATGAGTATTTAACATGCCATGTAGGGTTTGTGCACATGTGTGTATATATACAGTAGATGGCTAGAGGCTCTTACTCTCTCATCTCCAGGGTGATGATGATGAGAATAGGTCTCCGGTTCATGCCTCCCACGCAGCTGCTGTTGCACATGAAGTTGTAGAGGATTGTGGTAAACTCTGTGCCCACCTGTCAAAAGTGAACAATTTCACATCACTCTTCACCAAGAGCTGCTCAGTAAAATCCTGTTTCTAAACTCCTGTACAATATCCATCAACATGTCAAAAACCAAGATAAGAAAAGATTTACAGGCACAAAATTCTAAGCAGCAATTAGACAAAAAGAACAATCATAACAATAATAATAATTAAAAGTGATTTTGCTCCTTGCTGAACATCCATTTGATCTGCTGAAATACCATTCTTTCTCTCCTCATGCTAGTTCAGACACGTTTACTGGCAGGCCCCAAACTACTGTTAGGTCGTGGCTGGGAGGAAATGCTCAGTATAGATGACGGGAACGTGAACCGGTGTCTCCTGAAATGTCTGTAAGCCAAAGTAGCTGAAGGATCATCTCTGGGAGCGAAATAATCCTACCATGGTGTGGGTGAATACACGCAGACAAAGAATGTGCCCTTAATCTTCAGATTAAGAGCCCAGGGACAGGTCTATCATTGTTTTTAGGTGTGATCTAAAATTTGCTATGTTAGCGTAGCACACAACATGGCGGATAACAGCAGGAACTTCTTTGCCAGAGGGTTGCAAGTTGAAGGAGGGTCTTGCTTGTCACTGTGATAAAATTACACAACTGTAAAATTGTAAGTTGTTTTGGGTAAAGGTGCTAGCTACGCAAAGTAGCGATAATGATAATGTCTGCGTGTAATGGCAGTCCTTACGGAGCAGGGCAGCGGACCACGAACCTGCGGAGACTCGTACGGCACCAACACGCTCTGCCGGCCTGTGACAGGGTCGTCCACATACTGGCACAGGTTGTTCCCTTCCACTCGGATGAGGTGACTGGCTGGAGCCGCCTGGCCTGGGTAGGGTACAGTGGTAGCGGGAGCCGTTAGGTGGACGATAACTGCAATTTGCGCCATTTCGTAGAAAAGAAGAACGAGTAAAAATAATATAGCTGATGAAAAGCGTCATTACGATGCAGCTTAAACACATACGACATGTTGACTTAGGTCAACAATATACATAACACACGGAATATGTCTGCCAATAACCTAAAAAACAACAATTACTCATATGTGCAATAAGCAAGACATATTTTGTGCTGACATTGGGGGGTGTTGGTGGGGGGGTTGCCCCCTCAGTAGATTTCACTGGCTGGGGACTTTGTCTGGATCCCCTTGTGCCAGTCGTCACCCTTACGTAACAATCTGCCTATGCTTACTTCCGGCTTAGCTGACAGAGTGTTTATAAACTCCCAAAGTTGCCTGTATTAGAGGATAGAATGTGTTCTTTATTAGCTGAAGCTAAAAGCTAAGGCATTAGTGAGAGTGTGTGTCTTTTGGCTCTCGCCGACGCGCTATGATAGCATAAATCAAATCCTGTTTATCCAGCCTGTTGAGCACAAGATGTCTTTTGCATGCGGTGAAACTGTTGAACTCCACCACCTGTAGGTGTATTCAGGCTGCCTACACACTACGCTTTGAGGAGCTCTCTCCCACGGTTTATTCCAGTCTTTCCCAATCCGGTCCTTGGGATCCCACAGACAGTCCACATTTTTGCTCCCGCCCAACTCAACAAAAACATGGACTGTCTGTGGGTCCCTGAGAACCGGATTGGGAAACGCTGGTTTGCTAGTTTCTTCTAACTCCACCTCCATTGTCTAGCGTGTTATCAAAGCGGCCATCGCGGGAGGGGCCATGTATGCTTTGGAGCGACGGTCTCTTACCGTCGTTGAAATCGCGACCCAGCTCATGGTTGGGACACCGTTTCACCACCTCGGTCACGTGCTCCGCCTTCTTGTAGACGGGCATGGCGCGGATGACGCTCCCAGGGGGCGGCGCAGTGGACAGTTTGATCTGGATGGGGCACGTCTTGGCAATCTGGCAGTACAGCTTCTTCAGCAAGGGCGAGTACTAGGGAAGCCAGTCAGAGTCACTTTTTGTGCTTGGCCCAGTGTGAATGCCGTCAACTTGCATTTCAAGGACAATTAGATATGAACTATTCTTCATTCAGCATGTTTTGAAAGTGATGAGAACTAAACCTGAAAATGCATATCAGCTACTTTTACCATATGGGAATATAAAATTTCCTTTTACGATTAAGTACTGTAATCGACAGGTTACTGCACGCCACCAATCGACTCAAAGCATTACTTAATGGTGCCCAAATTAACCTCAAGTTTCTTACTATGATGTGTGTCTACAAAGCTTTTTACTTGTTTTTTTTGCTTGTTTTTTCCTTGCAGAAACCTTTATGTGTATATAAAATGCAGAAGTAATAGCAATGTATATCTATTCAATATAGCAGCACTATGTATTAAAATGGTTGTAATACAATTGTAACAAACGTACACAGACACTTTCATTCAGACTGATTAGATAGATAGATAGATAGATAGATAGTATTTGGTTCTTTCGGTCCGGCTCACATACACACCAAACAAAAGCAGCAAATGCGGAACCTTTTCCCGTTTTTGCGTTTCCCCCCAGCAGCATTCAGAAAGGGACGGATAAAGCTGCATGCGTGTGTCCGTCCTGACATGGGGCTGGAAGCTGTTAATGTTAATATAATATCGGTACAGGTATATTTTTCAATGCTGCACCATAATGGATATTTATTTTTATTTATTAAGATAATTTTTAAATTAAAACTTTTTTTTAGGAAATTTTAGTTTTGTATTAGTAGATGGCAGCAGTATTGACAGTCTTTTTATTTGAGAAATACTGTCTTACTTTGTTCAGTAAATCACTGTTTAATAAAGAAAAAAAGAAGCAATTTGTATTGTTTCTTATATCCCCGCTGTACCGAAAACATACCAAACTGTGACTTAAAAACCGAGTTACTTACCGAACCGTGATTTTTGTGGACCGTTACACCCCTAATTGACAGATAGATAGGATGGATTTATTATTAAGATCCTATCAAAAACAACAACAATGAAAGTGAACCACCCTGGTATGCAGCAGGTAAAGACCAAAGGCAAATAAGTGCATTATTTTTCAGGACAGTATTATAGACGATTGCTAACACACACTCATAAAATTGCTGGACATAACAAAGCTTTACGTGAAGCCATGTGGTACACGGCTCCTCAAAAATGGCCAGCAGAATTAAGCACGGAAGCAGTGGCAGGTGAATTATGATTAGTAATGAGCCATTATGTGTATAAATTTATGGGTTTGAGGACCCTGTTGGGATATCGGAATTCATTCAGCCACATCTCTTCTTCTGAATGTCCCCTAATAACTAGCGCTGGAGCCCAGAGGTACCATTCTCAGAGCTCCGGCAAGTAAACTGAAATGTATGTTTTAAAAACTGACTACATTTGGACTAAAGCTGTACCGCTAAGTGACTTCATCTGAGAAATGACAGTTTTCTTTTGCAGTCACCCTTAAAGTGCTGCAAGCTTTGAGCCAAACCCCCAGCACTGTTTAAAACAAATATGAACGTTTGCATGTATGCAAATCAAATGACCTCAGAAGCCTTAGAAAGGGGTAAAGATCAGGGTAAAAAACGGCCATCATTCACGCTGGCGCTCGTCCATCCATTGAAATCCAGATTCACTAAAAGACGGGGGGGGGGCTGCACCATCTTCCCAAAAATGACAAGTTGCAACAAGACTTTATGCAATAAAACAATCTAAAACATTTACCAGAGGGAATCGTACATCGCTCTTCAGAGAGGAAAGATATATGAACATATCAGAATTCAATCAATGTCCTCAGGGAACTGTGGGACCTCGAGACTCAAAGAAATCTCTGATTATACAAAAATCTCTTATTATAGTCATAAGGACGAGTACCTGAATAAAGATTGGTACTACTAAAAGGGAACAATAAGGAAGGATTTAGTCTTAAAAACTGATGCTACCACTTGATTTAACCATGACAATTTGCTGGAATCCATAGAAAAACTAAATTTTACTAGCTATCAGATTGTTGACATGTTGTGGTTCAAGACATGATTAAAATATGCAGGTGTGAAAATGCATTCTCTTCCCTAACCCCGACACCCCCTTCCTGAGCCAACATTCCCAGGCAGATGGGGACACGCCCGGCAAACTGTTTTGGTGTGTGTGTGTGTGTGGGGGGGGGGGGGGTTTGAGGATGGAAGTCGGTTTTCCCGGGAGAAGAGCTCTCACCGTGCCATGCCCTGACCTCACCTGGATATTACTGATGGGGCGGAGGGGGAATTGTTAGGTTAGGGCTGAGTTGGCATGTTCAAGAAGAGACATATTGGGGTTATCACCCCAAAGTAGAGTCAAAACTTGGTTGTCACCCCGAAGACGAGTCAAAGTGGAGTCAAAACTGGGTTATCACCCTGAAATCGAGTCAAAGGCGAGTCAAAGCTGAGATTTCAACCCCAAAGGGGAGTCAACACTGAGTTACCCATTCAAAGTAGAGACATAACTGTGGTAAGACAAACGTTCCCTCAATATCAGGACGTATTGAAAAGCACCATCAGCTACAAAGTCAGGTCCATTTTCACAAAGGCTTCATCTGGGTACTCTAAGTTTCCTCCTGACACATATACATAAGGTATAATTTTTCCTCTGGCGTAATGTAATTATGTGACCAGGTGAATGTGTGTTTCAGAGCCAAAGTTAGACTCTTATCCTGTCCATAGTCTATCCATATAACTCAAAGAAGTTCAACCCAAGGTCAAGAGTCACTGAACTGAATCCCATGTATCCCAGTGGATATGTCAATGTGGGCTGGTCAGGGTTTCAGTAGAAGCATGCCAAAGGATTCCAGATGAATCTGCATGTCAGCACGTGCAGCGTTTGAGGAGCTGGTGTCCTTTTACTGGATGGTAAGTTTAGGTCAAAGAAGTGGTACGGCCATTGTCCCTAAGAACAGTTTATGTGATTGAAATTTCGTCAATACAATAAACAGTCATAGAACTAGGGAAGCTATAGATAAACATAGATTAAGAATCTATATTTTCTATGTTTAAATCTAGATTAAGAATCTATGTTTAAGATCAAATATGCCATGAAACGGGAAATTCCTTTAAAAGCCAAGCCTCTTAAATGCAGAACCGAAATACATGTCAACATCAGCAAGTTAAGATATCCATAACATGGTAATGTTTCCATTTTTCCCATTGCCAAGTTTTTTTGTAATTTAATTTCAACAATACCTCTCCTTTTGGGATCATGAGAGTGGAACAACTAATTGGCAACACGTTCGGACAGAACCATACTTGAGAATGGAGGAGAAGAATAAGGTGAATCAATGCAGTGGCATTCTGGGAAGGGCCCAGACTTGCCCATCCGAGACTACACTCACCTCCTTCCATTTCCTACATTTAATTACCTTCTTAATCAAACCAACGCTGGTAATGACAGCCCCCCCTCCCCCTTGTTCCTGGACCACCTAAGCTTCCCACAGACCGCACACAATGCAGGTTGAGGGGGACCAACACATGGTCAGCAATGGGTGAGTGTGAAATGTGGTGGGAAGAGGTGACTGTGGTGGGCAGCTGTGGTAGAATGGAGAAAATCACAGCTGAGCCAGCAGGTGGAGCAGTAGTTAAGGTCCAAACAATATAAACGGAGATTAGCACTGCTTGTTCACATCCACGTGGGGTATGTATAACCCACATTGCTTATGCTTCTCATAAACCAGCTTCGTAAGGCATATGCAGGTCTTCTTGGGTAGCATGTCTTAAGCATCCAGATTATATATATAAAGTCAAGAGAAATTGGGGAGATTGTGGAGGTGGTGGTGTGTGTTGGGGGGGGGGCTTACAGAGACGGGTCTCCTGCGGTTGATCAATGGCCCGGCGCAGGTTTGGACAAGCTAGGAGACACTGAGTGATAATAACATGTCTGTCATCTCCTCCAGCGTGCTGCAGCTTGCCAGCCGCCACTTCGGTTAACAGGACAGATATGTTAGCGCAGGCGGGAGCAGCATTAGCCGCTTCTCCACGCTCTGCGCTGGCCGCCTCACAGTCTTGGGACTTTGTTCGACGTCTTGATCTGGAAGATTTACTCCTTGCTGGGTGAACCCACGCAGCTGTACCATAAGCACCGAAACAGCACATTTTATCATTTACAATAATTCTGTCATATAAGTGGAATGACACAGCTTCGCGAAAGTCCATATAATCACTCTTAGATCCCTTATCTGAGCTTGATGCCTATTTTGTGAAACATTGCGAACACCTTTACACATCCATTTTGTCAAGGTGTTTTTTTACGGTGAGCAAATGTTCCTTCATGGATGTGGTCTGACACCAGGAATTTCTTGGCTTAGAATGTCTCAGGACAAAGTAATGGATAAATATTCAGCGAAACTTGTATCCTGTCAAAAACAACACACACGGGAAGCAACAGAGTGACCTGAACACATTGTAAAATACACGGCTGTTTATATGCAAAAAATGTCAATATTTGCTGAACATTTGCTGGATCAAACCGTAACACCAATGACTGTACTTTTGGCCCAAAGTCCCTGATCTTTGTCTAAATCTTTACTAATCTGCCCTGCTGCAGAACAGAAAGATGTGATGCAGAACAGAGCAAATCTTTGGACCCGGAAAATTAGATCTTAGAGCAGAAGCTGAATTTGTGTTTTTTTTTTGGCAGCAGGGGTTGGTCATCCCTGGATAAGAGAAGACTTATGGGAAGAGAGACTGAGGTTCAGACATGGGAACAACTCAGAATTATGTAGTATTGCGTCCCCGGGGGGGTACCAAGAGCAGTTGGATTTGGATTAGGGGGGTGGGG
>JAODKF010000116.1:4213964-4225127 GCA_026779585.1 Mormyrus proboscirostris
CCCCCCCCCCCCCCCTCCTTATGGTTCGAAGAGGATAATCGTCATGGCAGTTGGTTTACAATAGGTAGTCCATACAGAATTAAGCTCTCCTGTCATCAGTATGCCGGCATGGAGGCCTTGGGGCGTTAAGCTGTAGGCTCCCGCACGGCAGCCATGCTATCGCCCACAGAGGGGATGATTGTGCTCCTGTGTCTTCTCTCCCCCAACAGCTGCGGGTCACTGTCTGGTCCCTGTGCTCCAAATCTGTGTCATATATCAAGTATCCCAAGGCATGTCAGAAGGGTAAGTATGTGTATATGTGTGTATGTGTTTAACTGTCATACGGGGACTATTTCTTACATCTTGTTTATAGCAAGACGGAAACAGCTAGAAGAAACGGGCTTTCTGAGTGCATTGCAGGCAGCAGTGGCTGCAGTGTCCAGCTTTACACTGCTATGCTGCTTGTTGACCCCTAACCTTTTGGTTTGGGACCCACTCTGCAGGCAGACGTTTCTGTCTATGTACAGCAAAGGCCTTTCTTGGTAAACGGGCGCATGCCAGTGATGCTGACCTGTCAGCGGCCCGTGAGATAATGTCCTGCTCGGCCCGGGTCCCCGGGTTGGAAGCATTCGAAGGCCTTATTTATGGGGTCAGTCCTGTACGGTACAGACAGTGAATTCTGATGAGCATCACATGTTTTTGGTCATGGAAAAAGGATCATAGTCACGGCTTGTGATCAGAAACAGAACCCAAATCAACTTTATCTGACAAGAAAACGATGGGCAGTCAGGAGCCCTCCCAGCCGCAGAGCTGCTGTCACCCCAAAAAAGCCGTAAAACTCCTAATGCAGTTGTCATGTTTTTTGTGCTCAGTGATTTAACTATTCCTTTTGATAGATTAATCTTGTGTAATAAAATAAGTCTCACTTTAACAAATACCAAAAGACCTGATCACTTTAATCACTATTATGGTTGAGTTAGACAAATTTGGCGGGTAATGCGCTCATTCATTTTATATCTCAGAGCTACAACACAAACGAAATGGCAAGCCGCTTCAGCCAAAGACATTGCAATTTTACAGTTCATTTCAAATAAAAATGAGTTTTTCAGAGTTTCGCTTGGGTTGATTTGTATAGAATTAATTCATACAGTTTTTAAAAAGCGGAAATTTCGACAAACATCACCAACAAGCTGCATCTATGAAATGCGTATTGTGTTTGAAGACGTTTCAGCTGTACGCTTTCAGGACGGAGCAGCCACTCTATTAGGGACATTACGGCTTTTTGGTTCGATTGGTGCCGTTAACAATAGAGGAAGCCATGATTGCGCCTTTGCATACCCCGTGTGTCTGTTTTTGCACACCGCTGCAGGCCTGGACTTCAGCAGAGACGGCCGGTACGCGGCTCTGGCTGAGCGGCGGGACTGCAAGGACCATGTCAGCGTGTTCGTCTGCGATGACTGGCAGCTGCTGCGGGTGAGCGGGGGCACGGTGCAGTGGCACGCGATGGGACGGGGGCGGTGGCACCGGCCAACAGCTGCCCCCAACCCCAGGCAATGCCGCCTGGAGCGGCTCAACATGAGCCAGGCACGAGTACGGCTGCGGGGCCGAGGGGGTGGTAACCGGAGTCCCTGTGGCAGTCGCCTGCAGACGTCTCGGCTGTCGGTGTGATTCGTTCAGGCCCCGGGTCTCGACGCCCGTGTGTCTGTACGCATGCCTCTGTAACACCATCAACCGGCTCAACAGACCTCCATGACTGGGTCACTTTGGGACACTTTGATTGGCTCAGTAGAATCACATGGGCCAGTTTGCTGGATTGAGTCTGTGTTGCTCTGGCTGTGATCGAACGGCTCAGGATGAATAAAGTATTACTCACTCAATGTGCCTGATGTATCGCTCCGAGGTTTAGAAATCTGTGCCCTTTTCCAGAATGTTTCTGGAATCCATATCCATCACATCCACAATTGCATTCATATAGCTCTTTATTGTTGCTGTACTTTTCTAATCTGCACACTATTACGGCAATGCTGTGTATTACCATTCCTATGTGCACTTCCTGTTGCACTGTTTTATTGCACTGCTTCGTCACTGTTGTTGTGAACCTGTACTTATGAAGCGTCAAGTGATCTGAAAACCTTGTGCTCACCGGAGTATCGTATCGTGTCTGACCTTTGAACGCGGCTTGTGACGCCTGTTCTCCCAGGAACCGTCTAATCCTGCCATCTGATCCTGTCTTGTATGTTGCTAAATAAGTAAATGTAAAAACCAATTATCTGTTTAGTGTCTGACGTTTACAGATTGATAGACAGTGTTTACAATTGAATATGATCTAGTGGACTGGGTAATGAAACTTGTGTAGGGACATTGCTAGTCCTTCCTGTACCTGTAGCAGCCCTAGTCAAACTATCAAGTCACCTGACAATGGCTGTGCAGACTGCTGTCCCGGTGTAGGTGCAAAGCAATCTGATTACCTTGTGTTCTATTCTTCCCGGTAGCATTTTGAGACTGATACTCAGGACCTGGCTGGAGTCGAATGGTCGCCCAATGGTTGTGTGCTAGCAGTTTGGGATACTTGTCTGGAAGTGAGTAAGGGTGCCCCACATGAGACTGCCAGAATATTAGGAAAATTTATTGTATGTAATGGGGGGGGGAAGACACTATTTGCTTTCAATAAATCGGTGTTTGTCAACCTGTTCCTTGGGGATCCCCAGACGGTCCACGTTTTTTGCTTTCTCCCAGCTCCCTAGCAAAAAAACGTCCCTGCGGACCAGGTTGGGGAAACACTGCAGTGAATGTTTAAAGCTACTCTGTGTCCCCCTCTTTCTGACCTGGGGTCAGGTGTATGTGCTCGTTTGTATTGCAGTATCGGGTGCTTCTGTATTCCCTGGACGGACGGTTGCTGTCCACCTACAGTGCCTATGAATGGTGCCTAGGCATCAAGTCCATCGCCTGGAGCCCTAGCAGCCAGTTCCTTGCCATCGGTAGCTATGATGAAAAGGTGTGCCCTTGCCCTCCTTACCTGCTTACCCAGATTTCTAATTGCAATCCTCAAGAGCCGTGGCCTAAATCTTGTTGAGAATAAATACTTGTGTCCTGAGGTATATGTAGGGGTGGAGCCACAGGGGCACTGGCCCTACCTGAAAGGTGATTGGTCCCAAAATGCCTCCTCCCCTGTCACTCACTGATTCAAATCATATCATTGGCTAATGATAAGGCTGGCCCCTTTCTATGAATTATGGTCCCTCATATGCCCCATGACCCTGGAAACACTCTGTGCTCCGTTATCTGCCATTCAATGGGTGATCACTATCCCTGTTTCCTGAACAGGTCCGGATACTGAACCACATCACTTGGAAAAAACTCATTGAATTTGAGCATCCAGCTACCATCAGTAATTCAAAAGCAGTAGGTTTCCATGCTTGCAATCAAGACTGTCTCTAACTTGTTATTTCTCTTGTAAATAATCACCTTCTCTGGACTTCCTTGTTTAGGAATAAAGTAATGTGTTTGTCCACTCCAAGGTTGTTTACAAGGAAATGGAAAGACGGCATGTGGTTGGCTATGACGATCTCACCCTCCACCACCAGATTACCATGGGAGGTTCCCTGTTCAACACTCAGAGCAAGTGTGAGTATTCATGTAGGTCAGGGCTGTTCAAATCACTGTCCTCAAGGTCTAAGCACTGCTGATTTTCCAGCCTTTTACCTGTGAGCCAGGTGTGAAGCTTCTGGCCAATCAGAATGAGTAATTATTCCACTTGAGAGAACTGAAAACAAGGCCTGGCTTTGGAATTAATGGCAAGAGTTGCAGAGCCCTGAGACAGAGCCTGTCATATGCTGCCTCCTGTAACCAGAACATAACCAGCCCACATGCACAGAACCCACTGGATGACAAACTGCCAGTGCACACCTTAGGTCAGATTAAATGAATCCCCTTTAATCTCCTTAAGATTGGTTTGTACAAATACACTAACATGTTTATAATTAAAACTTTTTGTTTCTTTATCCTAAAAACTACCATTACAGGTTTTGCCCAATGAAAAGACAGTGGGTGTGAACTTGCGCTTTGCCTGAAAATCTTGTAACTAGTGAAACAAACTCTGCATCTTTTCCGTTACAGATGAGATCTGCCCACTTCCAGTCCAGATTCCTGTCGTCAAGCCGGATCCCGATCGGGCGAATCCCAAAGTAGGGATTTCCTCCATGGCTTTCAGTGCCGACAGCCGCTACCTTGCGACCAAGAACGGTATGTGTCCTTTTAGTACTTAATTTGTGATGGATGTTGGGAGTTTGTGTCTTTAAATACCTACCCCAGGGATACGGGACATCCAGGATTGAGAAGCCCGGCCCAGCTAGACAGCTTTGCTGATCCCTGATGTTTCTCCCCCACGTTTGTACCTAGGGCCATACAAGCACATGGTTGGCCACTGAGAAATTCTACTGAATGCTAGTGATGACCAAATGAATCTTCATGAACCATTTGCTGTATTTAATGACCCCACTAGATGGTGCTCTATGTTTTAAAAAAAAAAAAAAAAAAAACACTCAAAGCATGCCCCAATGCAAACCAAGTGCCATCTAGTGGGGTCAAAAAAATACAACAAATTATTCACAAAGATTCATTTGGCCATCTGTACCCAATGCCCCCCCGCCCTCCTCTCCAAACTAAAGTTACTGTTTTCCATGCTCATGACTCATGGGTGCCCCTTTGTATCTGGACCCCTTGTGGGTCATTCTGTCTGTACAAGGCACTGTGGGGGTGGGAGCCAGTGGTCTGTGCTTATTTTCCCCATATCGTCCTCCCCTTCACACAGACAACATGCCCGCCTGCGTGTGGGTGTGGGACATCCAAAGGCTGCGTCTGCTGGCCGTCTTGGAGCAGACAGCACCTGTGCGCTGCTTCCAGTGGGACCCGCAACGTCCCCGCCTGGCCCTGTGCACTGGCAACTCCAAGCTCTACATATGGTCGCCGGCTGGCTGCATTTCAGTGCCGGTGCCTGTCGAAGGTGAGGGCAGTGTGGGTGTCTTCCTGGTCTGTGCGCCATTATCAAATATGTCACCAACCGGAAGTAGTTTTAATGCCATTGTGGGCACTTTGCACGACATTACTTGCATAGCTACCAAGCTCACACGATATCTGAAGCTTCCATGTGTATTGTAGCTGTTTAGGTTCAGTACATTGCTCAGGAGTACAACAGGATGCGCTAATGGTGCTTTTCCACTGGCATACAGGAACCGAGAGACTAGTTACTGTGCGGTTCCAGCTCGCTTTGGTTTTCCACTGCAGAAGGGTCGCTTGGTAAAGGCGCTGCAGAGTTCGGAGAGTGATTGGTTTTTCGTCACTAAAAGACGCTTATTTACTGTTCAGATGGTGTCCATCGTGATTTTCTGTGTGCATGTCTCTGAGAATTGGTGCGTCATGTTAGCCTCAAACGCTTGCAGAATTAGTAATCGCTTGCCTGAGCTTACATTAGGTGCAAAGTTTAAAGTACTCCTTGGGGACTCTGCTTTACAGAGTAAGAAGCTGCAGTTTGGATGCGTTCTGCTGTGTACAGGTAGGGGGCAGCGTGTTAAGGACCCGCCCTCATGGCCAGGGTGCTTTCAGCCAGAGAATCATTCCTTGACCGCTGCGTCCCCCAAACTCTCCTTGGCTGTTTGGATTCACTCCACTACATATCCATCTGCCATATTAGTGCTACTCAGGTTCTCAACAGTAACTCATACTTGCTGTATAGCATGCAAAAAATTACCCACAATACCCTGCAAATTGAAGTGTACTGATTATGTTCCAATGCCATGTGCATCATACCAGTTAGGTAACGACTGTAGTCAGCTGTTCACTTGTGAAACGTGATGGTACAATGGGGCAACTTTGTGTATTTCTGAATAAATTTTTTAAAAATTAACACTTGGTACCAGCAAAAGCTGACATTTCGTTGCTCAGGATAGCATCACCAAGCAACTTGGGATGTCGTGTCCCAAACTATCATCTTGTTTCACTAATTCCCTGTATAGGGAACTTCATAGACCTTCCAATATATGGAATATTGCGCGAGTGAACAAGTGAAGCCTATTCAGCACAGTCCTTGTTCATAAGTCTCTGTCCCTCCTTGTCTGCCAGGTAGCTTCCCGGTCCTGTCTCTGAGCTGGCACAGTAGCGGCGAAGCCCTTATCCTGCTGAGCAAAGAGCATCTGTGTCTGTGTTACATGGAGACGGAGGCCGAGCGAGGGGATGTAGCTGCCCGCTAGCGCTCGGCACAGTGAGCGAGCCGTCCGGGCCCCCAGCCGGGCCACCAGCACGCCTCTGCTCACACACACTGCGCTCTACCTGCGGGGGGCGCCGGTTTACATTTCAAACGGCACAGGTGGCCAAGACACCTTTTGATACTCTCATATTTCTTCTATCTGGAGGACTTTTATACCATTTTATAGAAGAAATTAAAGTAATTTATTCCATGTGGTATGAATCGCTGTACATATTTTTAGGTAGTTGGAAATGGCTTGACTTTGTTTATCTCAAAACATTTTGTAGGCCCATATTTTTCAATAAACTTTGGTATGACTTTAGTAGGTTTACTGTTCATGTTTGTTGGTCAACTCAGTCATGTCAGACTGGAAACTTAACAGAAATGAAGTACAGACTATATTTAACATCAACACGGCCGAGTATCGGCTAGACTGCTGGAGTGAAAGTAAGATCTTGTTTCAATAAGCAGAAATTTTATGTTCCAGTTAAGTCTTATTACACCTTTCTGAAATTACCTGGGACTCAGTGGAAGGTCAACTGTGGGGGCTGTGACGTGACGGGTCATTCATTTTGTTTGTGGGATTTTTGGGAAATTACAAACACGACCCCCTACTACAGCCAGAATCTGTAGTTTGAGAGCCAGGCTATCACACACAGGCTCATATTCATGGAATAGTTAAATTCCTGCTACAGGGAGATGTGCAGCACCTTCCAAAGACGGTTGGTCTGTTTCCTCAAACTGCAGGCCCACAAACATTTTGAAAGTGGATAACAAAGATGCCGGAGTGCCGCTGTTATGCAGATTAAGGGGGGATCGACAGAGTGGGATGTCTGTTAGCTGGGTTAACTTAAGATAGAAGTCATGATTGCCCAATGAAAATTAAGACAAGAAGCATTTCTATTGGGCAGTCATGAATTCTAGCTTAAGTTAACCCAGCTAACTGAGAAATCCAGCTTTGTATAATGCCCCTTAGGACAGATCCTAGGAACCAGAATAATTTATAGCTGCATCACTCCACAACAGATGGTAAACAAAGGCTGGAGCTTATTCTAATGGCATACAACTCCCTACGACAGGGTACCCAAGGTCGTGGAAGCCTTGGAAAAGTTTTGGAATTTTGAAAATTTTCCAGGCCCTGGATAAGTTTTGGAATTCTTGGATAGAGAGGAAGAGTTTTGGAAACTAGCCTTGTTCATTTTTGTTTCCTGCTTCGTTCCGCAACGTGCTAACGGAAGTGTATGAGCAAAAAGTAGTTAACTACCTTGGTAAACATCCATTTCCAGCACTTTTACCGCGCCAATTTTGCGTGTTTGAGATCGCTGCTTTTTTGCTCGCTGTTCCAGTTTTTGCTTTATTTTTTTTTTTGCACGTATTTGAATTTTATTGATCAGTTTCCTGTTTGAGACTGTTTGCCTCTACCAATTATAAAGTACGTATAATTATTTTAATATTGGGTTTTGGAAAAGTCATGGAAATTTATTCTGCCAGAATTGGGGGAACCCTGCTGCAAGTTCATTGCAGGGTACATGCAACCATTCAATCATACTCTGGGCGATCTAAAGACAAAGATTACTCATAAGAGGAAGCCTTCGTGACCTGGGGGAACATGCAAATTCCACACAGAGCAGAGCCAGGCCCCAAAACCCTCAATGCTAACGATGCAACCCAGTGCTGTTCCTGTGTTTCTTACCAAAATCAGCAATAATAGGTTAATTACTGATAGATCTGTTTAACTGGATGATAGAAATCTACAAGCAAACCAGTGTCTGTTTCTCAGTACCAAGCATGCAAAGATCATATTTGTGGTCCTGCTAACTTGCCTCCCAAGGACAAACCTGCGGTGCAATGAATCATGGGATTGGTCTTGTTTAGCAAGGACACAACTGCCGTATCCTTGAAATTTGGGGCAGGGCACAAGACATTCAGGGATTTTTACCATCCTCTACTTCTGAAGTATCGAAACTGGCTTCGGCAATAGATGATGTAAAACAGGTTTGTGGGAATGCAAGTATGGTCAAGGCTGCATACTGGGAAACTCCGCATTCTGTGATGTACAGCTGCACCTTTTAAATGTCAATCTTTCTTTACTGTTTATGATGCATGTACATCTAGTCTGAGCAACAGCCGGCAAAGAAGTCAACAGCTTCAGCATCACCAGATCAGTGCATTTCCACTCATTCTACTGTCAGCCCCTGTGAAATGCATATATCAAGGCGATGAGGCTGAACAGGTGATACAGAAAGTGAAAAACTGGATCAATTCCCTGACTTTCACAAGCACAGGCACAGTTACAGTAAACTATTTCAGGCCTCGCACACCTGCAACCCGCAGGAGACGACATAATCAAGGATTTTTCTTAAAGCTCAGCGTGTGAACAAACACCAGTCGATGTGGATGATGTTTTTTTTTTTTTTTCCATTTACATTTTTAATTGATGACTGAAAAGAAGCTAGTGACATTTCATGTATTCCAGAATTATGCAATGATGGGAATTACTTTTATCAAAACACAATGGTTTTCCGCCCGAATTTAGACTACACTGAATGTATATTCCAGAAAAAAAAAAATCAAAACAAGCTGAGGCAAAGCAAATCAAAGTTTATACATTTTGTAGTTATACATTTGTTTGTCAGGGTAAACTGTGGAAGTCAAAGCGATTATTGTGATTAATCATCAACAATCATTGATATACAAGTGTTGTATGAAAAGGTGCCTTGTTTCTAGAAGTTTCTGCATACATACATCATCTAGAAAAAGCTTTTCACAAAAATGGCACTTCTGCAAGATAACCAGGACAAACCAGATTGACGACTATCTGTACCCTTCAACAAACTTTGGCTCAAGTCTCATTTAGAAATGTTGGCTATTTTAAATTTTAAGATTGTGATCTCAGATGATGTACAGGGGTGTGGCAAAACAAAGCAATCATTACAAGAGAAGATATTTAAAGTAAATAAATCGCAATTACTAGGGCTGTCAAACAGGTAAGTCTTCTGTTGGATTTCCGATATCCGTGGCCAAAAGCTATTAAAGTGGTCTGGCAGTCCGCACTCGGATACGCGCTTCCAAAATAACACGAGGCAATGAACAGCGAACAAGAGAGATTAGTGAAGATTAGTGGGGTTCGCTGTACAGAACAGATGCGGGACGTGGTGGCATAATGGCGGTATGCTGCATGTCGATGGGTCTGTAAGAGTGCGGGCAGCCATCTTATGGAGGTCATGGGGAAACACTGCTGGGAATTGGCTGACCAATGAAAATGAAGCTATTTTACAGGGACCAGTTACAAGCCGCGGTGCAAACAATGTTCTTTTGTGATGCTCCAATGCATGCAGCTGTATGGTGGCTTCAGGCACACAAAGTTCAAAGTGCAAAGTTCACCCTGAAGCTTGAAGCGCCGCCTTCCACCTCCTCCGTCACCTGGCGGGTAGGAGGCATCCGTAAAGATTTATATAACACTCCAGGACTGGCATGACAGCACTGTAAGGACAACTATGAAGCCATCTCAGTACTGAGTTTTTCCGTGATTTCATCTTTTAAGCAGAAAATGGTTAGCGATGATGTAGAAAAACATGATCCGGCCATTTCAGTGCAAGCATCCAGAATTTTATCACCCGTTTCAATTCCTGTACCCGAGTTTTCATCGTTTCAGGAAATCCAGTATTACCCCAAATTAAAACAGCACTTATGACTGACATAAACCCACTTCAGTACCGCGTTTTCCATGACATCTGCATAGGTGCGTATCGAAAGATAATCCATTTGTAAATTCACTGGAAATCAATCAACACTGTGCTTTGAGTAGCTGCAAGCCACTGCCATTACATAAACATTTTTCTCTTTGTATATCTTTGGCAATATGTACAGAATTTGCCTTTTACACTAAAGACATTTAATCAGGACATGTGGAATGTAAACGTCAGACCGTCACATGCATACTTGTCGTGCAAAAACCATGCAGGTTACATTCAGAAATACAGACAGCACTTAAGAAGTCGAAGCAAAGTCAGGAATGATTCCAAATGGGCGGTGAGTAACCCTAGCCGTTCTCAAACAGATGCACGCAGTGAGAACGATGAAGTTGGAAAAATGAATCCGTGTTTCCCAGTCCATTTATAAAAATGAGTTGTACCTCAGATGATTTAGCAGTTTATGCCTCAGGAACTATTCTGTAAAAACTGTTACAAGCTAAACAAGTGCTACTCTTACCATCTCTGGCTGTTAACACAGTATGTTTGTAAAGATCCACTGAAAAAACACTCAAACACTAAAATGATTAGCCAAAATGTCAAATCTCAAAGACCACAAAAAATGGACCAACATCCCAAAACGTGTAAATAATTTTCACTGATTTTGACCATCATCATAACATTAAAACTTTAACTTCCTCATGTCGAATCACCAGAAATGCAGCAGCAATTCTTGCAATGTAACACTTATCTGACATTTGATTTTCTCATCTTTGTTAATATTTCATTAAATTTTAATCAGAGCTGACTGGACAGAAATGAGCCAGCATTTGGTGCGTTTTTGGGGCTGGGGGGGGACATGGCCTCCTCACAGCCGATTCCATCATGGCACGACTAAGCTTCTTCTCAACAGAAAGCGCTCTGTTGCCTGTCCTGGTGCAAAAGAGCCTCTCTCGCTGTCACGAGGGGGCTCTGTGCTCTCTGGGCAGCCCAGGCAAAGGGCCATGAAAAAGGCGGCTACAGGCCCCACTTTTAACCGGGTCGCCTGGCGGATCTGTGGTGCTGTCTGACTGCGGGCATGCTCGCGTCGCTACAAGCGTCTGCGCATCTGAAACAAAACAGCAGGACGATGGAAACAGAAAACAACAGGGGGCGCTGACGGGACAAAGCGTGGTGCTGACGGCCGGCCATCGGCCACGAGTCGCTGGCTCACGAGGTGAGTGGGTGGGTGGGGGGGGGGGGGGGGGGTAG
>JAODKF010000116.1:4393356-4404218 GCA_026779585.1 Mormyrus proboscirostris
GGCAGAGGGGCGGTGGGGTGTCTGCCATCAAAGCTGACAAGAAAAGAAGGCCAGGTGGCTGTGGGAATCAGGGCCCTTCCAGGATAGAATCCTCCACGTAATTAGCGGGCCGGACCCGGGGCCCTGCGTAGCTCAGGATGGCTCCTCTGAGGGTACAATTTGCACTTCTGCGGAAGCCGCCAGCAAGGACACAAAGGGGAGGAAAAGGGAAACTATGGCATCCTTTATCGGACGGGACAAAGCCGCCGCCTCCTTCCAAAGGCAGGAGCGGAACGTTCCGGAAAATGAGGACGCCGGTCGACGGAGAGGCGTGTGGTGACGTGCAGCGCGAGGGGCAGAAAGGCGTGTGTGCATGCATGTGTCCCTGCACACACGTTTGTGTCTACATATGTGTTTCATATTCCCTCATCATGGGACCTATAAAAAGACACCCTGTAGCCCATGAGTGACCAAGCGTGTACCACTTCAGCCAGAACCCAAAAATCTGTCACAGTATAAGAAACCCCATTACTTTGCGTTTGCCCTCAACACTTAACTTAATTTTGCACTCCCTGTTTTTCACATCTCAAGGAGCTACTCAGTGGAATTTACACAAATCCAATAATTACCTCAAAAAAAATCAATGGCATGTAAATACTTCCCGTGGACCTGAGTTAAGTCAGGACTCAAACCCAAGACCCAGAAGAACAACTATAGACAGCTCATGATCCAGAACCGCACACACACTAAGGGAGCGAAAAAACCGCTCCACACACACCCTCGGGTTCATTTTAAACACGGGCATAAAGTTGCATGAAGGAAACCCAACCACAATAAATAAGCTAATTACACATGCAACCTCGAAACATCGGTAAAACGGGCCTCTTTTTCTTTTCAGAGTTTAAAAACGACAGAGGTCAAGTGTGGACAAAAATATATACATGCTTTCCAAAAGTGGCCTGGGAGCAGAGCCAGTAAAGTATGGCAGAGTAAAATATCAAATTCAGAGGTCCGGGTAGTTCAGCTTTAGCTGTGCTAAGTGCTGCAAAGAATGTTTCTATAAATACATTCTACATTAACCTATTTTCTTATTAAAATGAGTGAAAAGGAATGAGCATGTTTAGTGTGTTTCTAGCTGGTTGGATCTTTAAATCCAACGTGGACAGCACGCGTTGCGAACCTGCACAGATGGTACGCTTTCACACGCAACTTTTCTGTTTGAAATCTGAAAGTTGCTCTGTGCTGGTTATTAAAAGCAAAAGACGCAAACAAACAAAAGCAATAAAGAGTCAATACAAAGCAGAAAACATCCCCGGACGAATAAAAGCTGTGGTATTTTCTAAAAATGGGTCAGAACCTATTTCCTCTTTTGATTATGATTAAACAATACTGGAGTGTATTGTGTGTCTCATGTCTTGTATTTATTATTTGTAACTGTTTTTTATTTATTGTTATGGTATCTCCAAAGTAGCAAGCTGTGCCAACAGAAATTTCCACCAGCCTTGCTCATGTACCTATAAAGATTCTGAGTGTCATTCGGACTGTGAGGGGACAGTGTGTTTTTTATACCATGTGACACTCCACTGTCAGCGTAACACATGTTTCCCTCAGGAAGTCTGTCCACCCAAAGCTCCCAGACCCAAATCTTCGGCCAATTAAAGGCTCATTTCTGCATGGCTTGCTCTGCCGGCTGCCCCCGCGTTTGGCTCCCCCGAGCTCATGAGCGAAGCAGGCACCCCACCGCCCAAGCGCACAGGAAGGGGGCGCTGTGAGCGGACAGGACGGGGCAGCCTGAAGGTGGCTCGTGCCGGGCCCTGGGACCACAGAATGCCGTTTGTTGCCCGTCACTCGACAGCGGCTGGGTGTGCACCGCCGCGATGCTGAAAGCCCCATTCACGCCGCCTCTTGCCTGGGATGTTTTTGCAATCCAATATTTTCACACGCGGCCTTATCCTTACCAGGGAGCCCAGCGCTGGCAGCGCGAAGCCATAGCTTCCAGGAGCACAAAACTCACAGTACAGGATGAGAGTTAATAGCCCATCTTGAAATATTTTTGCAAAGACTGAAACAATCCCTGTCCACACAAACACATGCACACGCAGACCCACACGCCGTCAGCCTCCTGAATGCAGGGCCAGCATTAGATGGTTACACTACTCAGAGCTATCAGTTTCCGAGACTTAACTAAAACCATAGCTTCTATAATAACTAATGACATCCAAACACAAAACAAAAAAACAACAATAAAGGAAAGGGCACATTTATTTGCACTGTTTTTATTCTGTTGTCAAAAAATATACGGAGGAGCTGCATCAGGAAAGCTGCGACAAAATGCAAACAATATTAAGCTACGTTTAAAGTCAAATACGCTAATAAACAGAAAATAGAAAGTGTAGATTCCTATCAATGAGAATATTGTGAGACTAAGCTGTCTGAAAAATACTATTCAAAACAAAATTTACAACTTGTATTTTAGGAAGCTGTGTTTTTGATAACAATGTAAAGTTGAATAAGACACTGAGATCCAGAGATTATAGCTTGAAATAAAGCCTGAATAGTCAGTGAACGAATTAAGAATCACTCATCTGCATCAGTGTTTTTTAAACGCACACGATGATGTCATAGCGCAGACTACAAAAAACTCAATCAGGAAACTAAACTCGAATTTGATATTGACCTGGACCCTCTTGCTGTGTCCTTAATCGACAGCTATAAAAGCAGTTTGGGATTCCTAAATTGGAAAGAGTGAGACCTAATGCACTAATGATCTGTTTAGGATGTTGGCGTTAAAGTGGTTTGAGAAAATGAAGGCTGGTTACAGTTTTTATATATTTTTCCAGTAGGCCGCACTGTAGTTAATTCAATTAAATACACCGATAGCCTCCCCTCTGCTGGGAGCGTAAAAATCAACATGCCACCAGTTTAAATTTTTATGAAAATAAATTGCAGTTGGAGAGCAGCTAGCTTGTGTTGCGAAGTGAAAAAAGAGAAACATACCATTGATATAATTAAACCAATTTTCATGGACAGAAATAGTCCAAATAAGCAGTAAAATAAGCAGAGCGTTCATCTGGGAATGGGACACCCCCACCCCCCCACCCCATCTCATAATTTCAAAGAAAGTTAAGCGTTATACAAATATATAGCTTGGTCTGACAGGCCCGTGCAGTCTGGTGATAATGATGGTTCAATTATTGTGAATCTCAAGATCACCCACAGCAGATTCGTCAGAAACACCGATAGGATGACAGTCTAATCGTTTAAGTCCCAAAGACTTAAAAGTATTCTTTCATCATCGCAAAATCAAAGACCCGGGTCGTAGAAGCACGGGGCTCTGAGTCACCGCCTGCCTGTCCTGTTGCGCCCCTGAAATCCACGCTAACAAGATGCTAACGAGACGCTAACATCTCCCACTGATGGGAAAACATGGAAGACACCGGATGAGTCCATTAGATAAATGACGGGGGCCAAACCTTTGAAAGTACAGCCCATCGGCGACATGAAAGCCCATGCAAACCTTCGACACACCCCTCCCCCCCCACCACACACTGAATGCACGGGGGAACACATTTGACTCCTTATCTCTACAGGATGGAACATCGAGGTCTCAAACCATTAGGGAGGACCGTAGACTGCGGATGGTACTACTTGGCTAGACAGAAGAGACACTCCACATTTGTCCGTGGTTTAATTTCAACTCCACCACACCTCCAGCCTCCATTTAAGGGTCAGCTAGCAGTGCTCCGATCTTGTGACACGTGCCACACACACACACGTTTGCTCACTGGCGTGGGGTGGAGGGAGTGTGAGATTAAGACTGATCCTCAGAAAATTCCTCATCCAAAAATGATTTTGCTCACTAGAGGGTGAGCGGTGTTATATCATATCGGCTACTTTGATTTTTTTCAAGCGATCGCTTTTTTATCTAAAGTGACTCACGAACCTCACAGTTCAGAACGCCTTATAAATATTTACCTGCTTAAGTATGTTCTTCAAGGCTAGATCAAGTAACCTTCTGCTCAGTTCCTTAATATATCCTTCACTGGTTGAGGGAAACATTTTCACTTGTTCTAATGATAATAATTTTTATCTGCTCTGATTTTTTTTGTTTGAATGATAAATAATGATTTTTCCTTCAGATGAACAAAAGGTTATGATTCTATTTGATTTTTTGCAAATTTCTGGCAAACTGTGCCAGGTCTGTTAAAATGTCTGTGCCAGGTCTGTTAAAATGACTGTGCCAGGTCTGTTTCCTGTGACTTTCCTGCTGAACACAGAACGAGAAAATGTACAGGGTTGACCGCACAGGTGTTTTATAAGCTGCACATTGTGTCGTTTTACAGGCTGAAATTAACTACAAAGAGTATTTTATTCAGTGTTAATTACGTTGTTTCTGACCTGCCTCTAATTCGTGGTTGTCTGGTGTCACTAGGTCGGGCTGGTGCACTGGACTTGTCAACGTGCATGTTTTTGGTTCTGGATTTTGGGGAAAATGCTTCTTTTAATCCTGAGAGCCTGGACACATATTAACCCACAGTGACAGCGAGGATCTTCAAGCCATCATCAGGCATGTGCTAAGTTCCCATGACGCGGGTCAACAGGAGGACTGGAGGGAAAAACTAATGCATTTCTGCAACACTCACTCATTAGGAGAATTGGTGTGAAAGATTCCTGAAGGAAATGAAATAGCCTAACCTTAAAAAATGAATATAAGAGGCTGACATAGAATACACAGTAATAATTTTATTTCCATGTGGCCTGAGGTGGCCATACAGATCCACTTTCTATCAGACAAACTTGTGGACCATTTTACACACCTCCAGATGTGATTTACTACTAATAAAACAAACTTAAAAACGTGACGTCTTAGAGCATCTGGGAAAGGGATGAAGATGTTGCTTTGGGTGTAGGTGGACCGATGTGTGCACACAAACTATTCCTCCTGGGCTCCTAGGACCGGGAAACCCCCCCCACACACACACACACACACACACACACACACGGGGGGGGGACAAACGCCATGTGGGCATTGCATAACGAGTCACAAGCGACAAGACATGGTACGGCCAAGGTCGAGCCTGAACCCAACCACTTTTGTGGAAGAAAAAAATAATACTATAATGGGACCATGGACTCACCAAGTGTCAAAGAGCCCCCTTCCCCCCCCCCAAGCTTAGTCGAGGCTGACGTCAATCCATTCCAGTCCAAAGTCAAAATTTTACAAATCAGGTGTGTATGTAGCTTTATTTTCAGGTAGAGTGCGAAGCAGAGTTCAGAATGACACACCTTTATGGGCGGGACCCCTGCAAAGACACGCCCACTGCGCGGCTTCCGTAGTCCAAATTTACACTCCCGGCTTCGGCAGGGTCACTCAAGTTTTCCATTGACAAAATCTTCTTATCAACCAAACTCCCAAGTGAATAATAATGTCTACCTGTGTAAAATGACCTGATGAACCTCCCCTTCCATTCGAAAAGTTTAGTTCCAAGAAACATTCGCGTTACCCAGCTGTGGGGCGGGAATCTGCACAGTCAGCCATTTTAGCTGTGCAAAACCTGTTACTAGAGAAATTCGTCTACTTCTGTTATTCAAGTTCTAAAACAGCCCTTGCTGCTCGTTTACGCTGACAGGGTCTCGTTACGAAGACTTCTCAGACATTACACACGGTGCAGCAGCGCGGGTTGTGCTCAGCACATAAACCCTTGCAGGACAGTCCGAGAAGGTCGTTCTCTGACATTAAGATCCGATCGTGTGAACATGCAGTAAAATCGCGAAACCTGCCACCTGCATAAACCGTCCGCCTGGGCAGGTGAACCAGGAATCATAGGCTGAGCCAGAGGAAGGGAAAGACGGCAGGCGCGGGGAGGGGGGTTAACAAAATGAATTAGGGGTATTTGTAAAGAAGGACCTTTTATTTTCTAGTATGCACCAGTTTCCTTTCATTCAGTAAATGCTTCCGCGAATAAACAGTATTCTCTCAGAGGGTCAGGAATCACAATAAAGCTTCAACTTTTAGTAAGACCTCACGACTCCCGCTTAATAAAGACTCTTTCTATGAGAGGGAGTTTTTGATAGTTGGTGATAAGTGTCCAGACGATATATTTAGGCAACTTAATAGCCTTTTTTCTTGTAAAGCCGCAGTAATAGTAGGCTAAGCCCCGTTTACTTAAACAGGATAAAACTGCGTGCCGGGGTCTGCCAGCTTAGATTGTGACATATTAATAATTTGGAACTGCCATCTTAGGTGACCACGAAGATAGGCCTGTGCCACAGTGTATCAATGTATGTATATGAAGAAACGATTATATGTAGGCCTATATAAATATATGAATATATAATATCCAGTAGGCCTATATTCTCTTTCATTTTCAAAATACTATCTAATTTGTTCGATGTGGATAGGCCAACTTCAGGAAATAATTTCGTATGTAGCACCGCCATCTGATATTAACATAAGGTGGTTTTGTTTCATGTTTTATGTCGTAAATTGAAATAAGGCAATAAACGGTTTTCCCTTCAACTACCGGAGAGTGAATAAATTAAATGCCCGCTAGAATCATGTCGCGTTGTACGCATGATGTGTAAGTAGGTCTATATAATCCATGCAGTGTTACAAAAGCGACAATATTAGCCCTTTCAAATGCCAGTCGTATGTATTATGAATTATATCTGCTGTGTTTATTAAGCATACTATATTAAGCCTGTAAGTTATGAAGTGAAACGTAGCCTACACGCAAGTGAACACAACTTACAGCTTTTATATTACAATCAAAGCAAACTGAATTTAGTAACTTTATTGTGATAGCATAATAATTACGTGTGTAACATGGATCTGGAATGCTATCGTTCAATGTGTCTGTAGGCCTATGCATTCATTTATGTATTTGTGTGTGTGTGCGCATATGTCTATGTTTGAAGTAAGACGTGCTTATGCGGCTGTGGTAGTGGCACGTTACATCGGTGCATTGTAGTGCGCCTGCAATTAAATAAATGTTTAAAAAACATATAAACGGAAATGCAAAATTACCCAACCTAAAACTAATTTCGGTTATTAAACTCGGAGGAAATATAATAATTTTAGAATGAAAATGTTTAACGGCAACATTTAAAAATTCTTATATTTTACTACCTAAACGGTTCTTCGACGTAACGGATATAAACCCCAAATACCTGGATATTCACATCATGGTGTTTTGGGATCGATATTACATTAAAAGTTCCAGGGTACACAGTGTTCTCATATTACCTGTTTCATCAAAATAAGGCAAGAGGTAAACTGACATAAGACCTTTCAAATGGGACTCACTGCAAACAATCGTGTCATTGTCTCTCACCGTTGCTCTAATTTATGTAATCATATATGCATAAAAATAAAATATAGCGAAATACGAACTCGAAAATTCCCTGCCGGTTACTCCACATTTCATGTAAACAAGTAGCTGCCACAATAAAACGCTCTGCTGCAACTGCAGAAAATCTGTTGTTTTTTCTCTTCAATATGCCTGTACTCATTTTCTATCGATTTTCCTGTTTTATCTGAGGTTTTCAGCCTCTTCTCACTTTTATATATAATGTCAATTGTAAAATTTTCTTCTTCATATTAGTGCTACGAAAGCGTTTCCGCAGAAAGCTCCTATATAATTCGTGTAAGAACATTATAAAATGAACTTGAGTCTGTTTCCCCGTCATCTTTCTGACTGCGGGTTTAAACTATTTAATGATTCCATTGCTGTTGCATTACTTAACTTGTCTCGCGTCTAATATGGTCGCAATATTTAAACAAGTATGAAAGTGTAAACAATTATTACAAAACTGGGGCGGCCATCATGCACTACATGAAAACTGGCACTGAAATTGTCAGAGCGGTCGACGAGCATGCATGCCAAAGTTAAACTTAACTTTGTTTCATATTGGTTCTCTGACAAAAAAAAAATTACCGTAGACTTGTCAAAGAACCGAATTGCACAGTATTACTAAAACATACAAAAATACGTTGCCAATATTATGTAGTTACTGATAAAAGCTGAAAAATTTAAACTATTGTTCAAAGTTGGCAAAGTTATTGTATATGTGAAAGTATTTCAAAGACTGAATTAGGACAGCATAACTTATGCGTAATATTTACCAAAAAACAATATGCAACTACTGTACAGAGCGCACTGTAGATGAAGTATTGCAAGATTTTAGATATGCGTGATAAGTTAGCAAGATACTTCACAACTGTCACATCCCATCTTTCGGAGCGTAGCGAGGTGTCCTCCTAACGGCCATAATTGATCGGTAGGAGTTTATCCTTTTTGACAGTAATTAGCGAAGTACAAGAGCAGTACGGTGACTGGGAATCCCTGCGGATTGTTTTTAACTGTTGCTACTTAATCGGCCGTCTCAATCAAAATCCTTAATTAATATAAAGCTGGGAACCCTTTCTTAATATTTTCGGAGATGTCAAAAGTTCGGCGTGTAGAAGGCATCCGTCCGAGAAAGCAGCTGTATCATCATTCACAAAACACGATTACATTTGTAAAATGTTGATACCATCTACAGTATTTTCTTTATCTCAGCCCTGCTTATAAACACGCTGTTCAGCTGTGGAGGTTGAACATTCGCATAAACCACACAGAAGGCCTTCCAGGCACAGAGTGACTTTAAAAAGTAAAAGGTCAGATGAAAACGACTTCGAACCTACATTAATAAACCCGCTGAATTATGTAAACGCCAGAAGTAATGCAAATTTGGCTTTTTAATTTCCTTAACCCTAAAACAGAAAAAGTATTTTAGCAAGGTCAGGATGAATTGAACGAAAATCAACTTAGCACGAACAAATAATTCTCAGCCATTTAAAATAATTTTCAGACCAAATTTAAACTGTTGAAAATTAAAATGCATGCACATAGGTTTTCGACAGGTTACATATATAGTATATACTCTACGTGTTTTATGTTTTTGCGCGAATCGCCTAACAAGTATACCCATGCCTTATTAATGACAATTTCTGTTTTGTTATTTAGTTAAACAGTCATATTCAAAGAGCTTAAAAATAAAATTAAAGAAAATAAAACATACAAAATGAATTTAATATAACATGTATAACAAATCATGTCAAATGCATAAAAATACCTGTTAGACCTCTATACATACACACAAATACATTTTTGTAATTGTTACATACCTCAGTTATGTAACATAACAAGAAATTCAAATTCAACGTAAAGTAATACCAACACAGCATGAAAAAAAAAGTTTTAAGCATCTAAATAATGGAGCGTACCTTTCATTTCGAAATTTTAAATTTTAGAAATGCAAACTGTTAAACTATAAAGTTTGTTTTTTTTCGACCTTTGGAGTAAATGAACAATCGAACTATGTATGGTCATTAAAATTGTGTCCTAAAATTTTGTATAAATTTGTATAATTTCAATAGAAATTTAGGCCTATTTTTTAAAGCAATAAACCGCTTGATAAAATCTAATCTTAGCACATACGTCGTTACAAAAACTTCGAAGTTAATGGCAGCTAAAGTGGCGCTGAAACATTCAGATGCAATTGGTCGTATAAATTGTTGCATTCTGCATTCGTAGACTAATTGTACTGAGAACTGAAGTTTAAGCATGTTTATGTCAAACGATACACATTCTTTCAAAGAATACAGTCAAAGTGAGAATGTCATTTTTGCTAGACCTCCCGAACACTACATCCACATATAAGAACTGCATCCTAAACAAACTCATTTTATAAAAAGAAAAATGAAAGCAAACTACCTTTAGCCACAAAAATAGCGTGCTCGACAGTTTAAAAAAGGAATTAACGCGTTTCCCATGTGAAATACCACCAAGTTAGCAAAAGTCCAGAGAAATCTATTTTCTTGCACCACAAACATTATCGATTGCCATTCCCAGAAGGAGAACCAAAACAGAACTGAAACACAGCGGCCCAGGGAAAAAGGCTTCAGTGATGCCATTTCTTGTAAGGAAAAAATAATAAAAGAACTCGGAAAACTCTCCTTGAAAACATAGCCATTTTCTTTCAAATTCCCTCTCCTACATAACGCGCCTCTTTCCAATGTACGCGTTTCACAGCGCTTTCCACACTGGATACTGAACGCCCCGTTACCATGAGCGGTGCTACAGCGCCCACTATTACAAAAACTAGGAATATTGTTTCACAAGACTTGGAACGACTCAATAAAAAGTTACTATCGGTTTCGACAACTTTAGGTAACTTTCCTTTAACATTTTTGCTGTTTCTACTACAGGACGGCAGGAATCGGTGGAACTAAAACACCAAATTACCGTGGAATTACAATAAGATTTTTCCCCTTGTCATTTAAATAACAAACACCGCCGTTGTTTCATCACATAAGAAACTTCTGACGCTGAGAACAAGCAAACCGAGCCAGCTACAGCGAAAAGGGTGGGCATACAAGCTATGATGCATTTACGCTTTTAGGTTGCTTTGAAGACAAAAATATTCATCGAGGACGATGAAGCGACACATACAGGAACTGTTATTTCTAAAGGACACATTTGTGAGCACAGCGAGAGTTCGGAGTTTCGAGCTGCCGGCTGAAAGTGTAAGAAGGGAAAAAACACCTACTTTTGGCCAGTTTTCTCGCCCTTGCCTTGGATCTCATCTTGTCGGCTTGTAGATTCCTCTCGTCCTCCTTGAGCCCAGAAGCAGCAACAACACTATCTTCATCTCACAAGCATTGTCAGTTTGGACACCTTCGCACATGCGCACAGGCCATTCAATCTGACACCCTCGTCAGGGCCAAAAACTTTCCAATGTATTCATCATCATCACTTTTTGTCCTATCGTCTCCCCTTTAGATCACTTATCTCTTCCCCTCCTCCCCCTTCTCTCCGCACCATCTCAGACTCGTTCAA
>JAODKF010000116.1:4405284-4420180 GCA_026779585.1 Mormyrus proboscirostris
ACTGTTTAATATGTGTGTGTGATTGTGTGTGTGAGAGAGAGGGAGAGAGAAAAAGAAAGCGAGTCTAAGTATGCGTGTGTGCGCGCGTGTGTATGTCGTGTGGGTGTGAGTGTATGTGCAGCGTGCTCTTCATGTGGTAGTCGACACGTTAATAGGAACCGGACTACGGTTTTCAATGTCAAATAAACGTTGACTGCTGATACGTCTTCATATACACTCGCCACGTCTGAAATACATTTTTTAAAATTACAAACGTTATTTTTAAACAGTTACAAATAATCATTGGATTAATATAGAAATCATTTAAAATGTATTTAACAGCTTATCATATTGCCGATATGATATTTTATGGCTTGAATAAAATAATGTGTTTAAGATGATATTGTAAAAAAGTCATGTTTTTTTTACAATTTTATTTATTGTTATTATATTTTGTAATTAAATTAAACATAACAATCAAAATTCTTTAAGTGTGTAAAAGTCGTGTTCTATGATTCTCTGGTTGAGAATTACTGATGGCCTGTCTTGAACTGTCACGAATCAAAACTTTATCAAACGATCAATATAAATGAACGAGACAATACTGGGGCGTTAACATATCGGTTAGGGTTGCTGTCCTTTACAATGATTACAGATGTTCATTTATTTCTGCATTTTAACGTTGATCTCGGCTTATAAGAGGAGTTCCAGTGAGAATGCATGGGGTATTTTTACTCCTCTATAAGTTAACACTGTAAGTAAAGTATATGTCACAAACAAAAAGGAAACAACCATGAAGTTTCCAGTATATTCATTTATTTTTTCAAAGCAGCCGTAGCGCTTTGAAAAGAATTAAGTTTTAAGTCAGGCACTCGTGTACTGAAGCACCTCCCAGGTTCTGTAAAATACAAGTCTTTAACTAAACTCATGAACACTTTCCGGTTCCGTTGAATAGACCGATTGCAGTTATATTCAATAGTATATAAAACATATATTTTACATAGGCCTATATTTATGTTTTTATTGCATTCATATATCGGTATTTCTTGTCAGTTAGAATGCACATGTGGATGCTTTGGGTTATGTAAATTATTAAAGCGGATCTGAAAAGTCATGCGTCAGGACATAAAAAGACCTTGTGAATTATTGAATCTAATTTCGTTAATCGATTGACTACCATTGACAGCCGCGGGGAGCAACGCCTGATGGCAAACGATGATAATCGACTTTCATGTACGTCAGGATAGAAGCAATAATACAACCACTGACACTGACAGTGCAATACTACTCAGATATGACTTACGGGCCGAGTCGCTGCAATGCACGGCATCAAAATGAAGAGTTTACGATTATCCTACATATTAACATAGGCCTATTGGGCAAACACGCTTTCCGTCATATTTATATATATATCATATTAATACTATATACAACAACAGCCACCTATAATAATAATAATTGTGTTTTGCATTATTTTATAGAGGGGAAATGGGAAGGGGAAGACACGCTGTTTTGTACTGTTTTATACATATGACTACTATTAATAAAATAAAGTTCGTTTAGTTCGATTGAGGTACAAAACAGACTTGGTTTATCCATTCTGAAATTTACAAATTGAAAGAACCCAAATCCTGTAAATGCGTGACAGTATTAAATTGCCGTCTATAAACGTGTTCGCTCGTGTAAGCGTATCTAAATGTACATAATGTTAACATATTTTTTTTTATCTTCAGGCAATGATTTTTCTGGTAGGGCTAAAATACGACTAGGCTGAAATTTCGTGTGTTTTTTTTATTATGTGTGTACGTAGAACTGTGTTTCTGAGGGTTTAAAGTGTTTTTATTGATAAATGACAGGATACACTTTCAGTAATACATGTATACATACATGCATCTACACACGCACGCATGCACACAAACATGCATGCGTATATGCATGAACAGATACATACATGCGTGCACATATACATGCATATGGCGGTTTAATAATCTGAAAAAAACAAAAGTATTTACATTGTTTTCCAGTGCAGCTGTTAAACCACTGTTTAGGCAGGATTTTTATTTTTATTTTCTCTCAATACTGGAACATTAAACACAAATAGCAAAATTCCCCTATATCAAGGCAATTTTTATTTCATGTTTTCAATAGCTTTCCAAAACAATTAAAATACGTGAAAAGCATTTTTCTCACATGGCTCGGACAAATTATTTCATACGCAGCAACACCTTTTTTAAAAGACTAATTAACTGCAATTACGCTTGTAAAGAAAAGTGTTGCTCTTCAACACTCGCTCATTGGGGAATAGTTTTCTGCGTCATTTAAACGTATCCCTTTTACGAGCTCCTGGAAACGTGACGGTTCTGTAACCTCGTGTTTGGGGGGATTTCTTTCCATATTTTTGCCATCTTCTTGTGCTGTGAACACAGGAAGGGAGAGATGCTGGCCCAGTCCCCAGAAGAGCGGTGTTCTGCAATCCAGACCACAGTAATATCCGTGTTGGGGGCACTGGTTTCATCAACTAATTTGGTTTTCTTAATGAATTAATCAAGCGGGCATGACGGAAAACTCCAATCAAAAGGCTGCTTTGAGGTGTTAGCCAATCGAAACGTGCATGTGTACATAACTAAGATGGATATGGATGAGTAATATGGTCTCAATATTTTGGTTTTGTGTTTTAATATTTTACGTCTAAGTTAATTATAAAGTGTGATGTAATCAAATTAGTTATTCTTACGTCTACGCGTATATCCATTTAAATTCCCGTTTGATCTGTCCTCCTGCCGCAGTTCTTACCCATTGTGTTTCACATATTGTAGAAAGATTTAGTTGCGTCTTGTAAAATATTTACGCATATTTAAACAATCGATTAGAAACATTTTACAATGGCAATAAAATATGTGCGGTTTTAGCCGTGCACTGCAGTCGCTGTTCTGTCTCCGCAGAATTTCCTTGTAACAACTGTTGGTACAACAGCAACAGCGGAAAGTCCAGTGGCTATAATGATATAAAACAACAGAACAATAATAACAATAATAGTAGTTAATCCTATAATATTAATTAGTGTTATGAGATTATACATTAAGACAACTGTTGTTGTGAGGCTGAAATATAACATGTTGTAAATTAGGCGTGCTCTAAGTCAAATAGGCTAAATAAACACAGTAATGATAGATGACTGAAAACAACCTAAGCAACGCCTTGACGTAAACATTGCACATTGAGTCTGAGCGCTTCCATACGGGCCAGGAGTCGCAGGCCATGTATTCGTTTGCAGAACAATAAAATCCTATTCAATGCCTTAGCATCTAGACCGATTCGATACATTACGGTGTTTTGCACAGCAGAATGACACCGCAGAGAAAACTCAGAAATATGAAACACGACGCACACAAAAAAAAGGTATTTGAGCGGTCCGCAGAGTCGAGGGTTTGATCCTTGCGCGGTGAAACTGAAGCTATATCCACGGCAGGGAAAATAGATTTAGAATTATAAAATACTAGGAGATAACATCTTAGTACATTAGACATCTGAAATAAAACCCTTCCGCAGGGAGATTGTAAAGAATAGTCAGAATACTTATCAGGATTACTGACCTGTGATGTGAATTATATGAACTGTAATTCGGCCCCTGTAATAGTAACGTAAACATGCTAGTCCAGAGCGGTGAAAGGGCGGTCAAGACAAACATCAAAACAGAAGCCGTCATTTAATTCGAAGGACCTGGACTCTGCACCGAATATGCACTACATCAGGGTAGAGAGTTGCAAAAAAATGTAAACACAGTTGAGACTTTCCCTACTACTTACTGCTGGTTTGACAGCGAAAAAATGTTCCGTGTGCTATTGGTAATTTCAGCGGTTACTCTCCACTCGTAGTGACTGGAACTATTGCCTTACATTTAGAAGGTTTGGGTTCGAATCCCGCTCAGACTCAGAGTACGTGTCGTGTACAGGTACACTCTATGTCCCCCCACCACCGGCTACTCCGATTTCTTCCCATAGACGTCTAATTAGGCTTGATGTTTTCTCTAAATTGTCCGTATAGCGTGCGCGAGTATGTGCCCTACGATGGACTGGCTTCCCGCCCAAGGTGAAGCCCTATCTTATGTCCTATGTTGCTGGGATCGGATGCAGGACGATGCGTGTCCATGTGCAGGAGGGGGATGGATGCTTAGCGCCTTTGTCATTATATCATATAAGCAACAAAAAAGTGATGCTCCCTTTAAATTAAATGCCTGGAGAACATTGGCCTTCGTCGGTTATGGTGGCGCCATGGGAGAACAAGTGGTCGGAACCGCCAAGATTGTGACCGAAAGTAGATTTAATGTCAGGGGTTAATGAGCACCGTATATAAGTATTCATAGCTGTAAATGTAAGAAATTATTTGAATCGCACCCATAGCAATTGAATTTGGAAATAAATACTTCGCAATCCGCAAGAAAAACAAATGTGATATAATACAAACAGTCTTGAAATCAATTAGTACATTTTCCTAAATTATTGTTCGATTTTGTAAAGAAAGAGTCTCCGAGCACGTCGTTTCAGGCCTGAGGTAGCGTAGCACTCCTGCAGTCAGAGGACTGGACTACCTTTCTCCTCAGCTGGTTAATGAAGGCGCAGAAGCGTCCGGGGTGAAGCTGCCTTGGTAATTATTAGCCATTAATTGGGTTCGAGACCTTGGGCGTCTATGGGAAATGGTGAATCTGACCGCTAATCCCACTCACTTTCCCTCCCTTTTTCTCTGTTAACTCGCCGCCCGAGACGAAACGGCAGACAGAACTGGGGACCTTATCCGACGTGCACAATATTTCCCCATACGCATGTGAACAATGACAGGCGTGCAGTGACGGAGCTGCGTCCATATAGCAACGTTTTTCACGTCGATGGTGGTTGCTATTCAGTTGTCTCACAAAATTTGAGAAAGAGCAATAACTTCAGTTTAAAAATTGTATGTCTTGAATTTGCTTCTCGGTTATGTGTATGTCATGTTTTTTTCCTGTGCGGGTTTCACAAATGTGGTGACGGTTGGCTTGTATCAGTGTCAGACTGCTTAGGTCGCCCGAAATCAATAAAGGCTTATCTATTGTTACACATAACTGTTATTCCGATTCTTCTGAAACTGTAGTCGTCTGGCAAGCGTGTGTCTAAACCATTCTGACATAATACTGATTTCAGTGTTCCCAGCAATGATTGTAATATAGGAACATAAATAAAAATTTCTAACGATCGTATTTTTTATTAGATAGATCATAAGTCCATTTTAATTCCGTCACAGAAAATGACAATAGTCTCTTGCGAAATTTGACGATCATGTTAAAAATATGCAAATATGCTACATTTTAAATACTCTTCTACGTGATTTTCTATGAGTTTCTAAATGTTAAAATTGATGAGGAGCATAATTGATTTCTATAAGCTTGTTCGTTCGAAACCTTGAAAATACACTGAAAATATATGTAACTGAAGAGCATATTCATGTCTAATAAAATGAACAATTATTTTACTTATTTTGAGAAATCCGCTGTTTAATTCAATGCCACTCATTAAATCGTGCATCAAGAAACACGCGTTTGATTAGCTTTAATGAAATAAATTCACGGTATTTCTATTCCCATTAAAATAAGTTTCACATATACCGCACGTGACTACAAATGTCAAAATCCGAATAAACAGTTGTAAAATGTGCCATTTTTGTTCGCACATTTAAAGGAAATGCAAAGATTTTTTTTAAAAGGAAGTTTTAATATTTGCAAACGAAATCGTCATTATTATTATTATTATTATTATTATTATTATTATTATTATTATTATTATTATTCATGACGGACCTCACTTCAGTCCTATGGTGTCCATGCCTCATTCCGCGGAATCGTTAATTTGATAGCGCATGAAAACAACGAAGTAGACCCTTTGCACAACCCGCCATAAAAATGCACAACCGAAGAGAGCCTCAGGCAAGGAAAGAAAATTACCCCAAAGTAGTAATGACCTTAATATGATGTAATCAATCATACTGTCTGCTGGGACACCCGAATCATAATCTTAATCTTTCAGACAACAAGGACAGGGGATACGTGTTTTTTTCTGAATCGGTTGTAAAAGGCTGAAAATATTTAATTTGATCATTTCATCACATACTGCTAGGTCTTCAACGTCTAGATCATTATCACCATAATCATCATCTACAAGGAAAAAATACTGCAGTAGACTCGAGTTTATGGACTGACAACAAATTTATATAGTGTGCAAAATACTGGTGTTCTCCGTTTATTATTCAGCAATATGCATCTTTAAACAAGGAAACAAAACATTGAATAGTTCCAAGATGACTATGGGCTATAGCTGTTTTTTTAATCAGTTCTTAAGTTGGGGGGGGCAGGGAGGGCATGACCGCCTATAGCATTAGTCAAAGCACGCATTAATGTGTCATGTCTTACAGGTGTACAGTCAAAGCACACACACATGAAACTTAAGTTTTAATGTCTGGAAACAAAGCAGAAAGCTAAAATACTGAGTCAGCATTGTGCCTGACAGTTTCCTAATTTTAAATAGTTAAGTATATAAAAAAAACTCCGTCCGTTTCACAGTTGCTTTTCGTTAATACAGTACAATTGAAAATATTTGTAAGAAACCGGCGTAAGATACAATTTAACAAGGGAAGGCATTATGGGAAACGGTGACAGTATGTACCTCTAGATACCAGTAACTAAGGGCAAGGATTTCTCTGTCACTGTTTTCACACACTTAGAATATATTGCACAAACACTTCTCTCCTGAGCGCGAGCGCACACAAACACGCTACAGACCACAACATCATTTCACATTGTTTGGATGCAGGTGGCTAATTGCGAGATAATGGAAATTTCAGAAAGCGTTTTCTCCCTTCGGCATTGTGGTGGGAACATCAATATGATTTGTTCTGTGCGGGAATGTGTTTTTCTATCAGTTGTTCCAAATGTAAGTTGCCGAAAAATTCGATACGTTTTGATTAAGTTCACAGTTTGCGAGGAAGACTGGAAGGGCATGTCAAATGAAAAAAAGGAATAGCCGTCATTGCCCCCACAGAGATACTCATCTGCCCACGTCTCTGCAAAACCAGAATCACAACGAGTAAGCCAACGTTCTCGATAATGTTATTTACATGTAATTTCCAGCGAAGACTTAAAGAAAATATCACGCGTAGCTCCAGGTTAGAAAATTGTAAAATCAACCTTGACAAAACGAAATCAAAGAACTCGCTGCCTCTAATTACTTAGGCAAGATCATCCTTTTAATTCAAATTATATGTGTAATTCAATAAAAACGCGGACAACAAAAATAACGCAAATTCCAATAACTAAAGCAACATTTTATATAATTCAACCTTCACACGTTCCAAACGGCTTCGAGAACTACTTACTACTGTCTGTATGAGTTTTCCACCATTTCAAACATAAAGGTAAATGCAGCTATTCTACGTAAGTAGAATAACAACAACATAATTTTCACAAAGACATAAGTTTGAATAGCGACAAAACCATTTTTGCAAAGGCCAAGGCATTTAACACACACAATCCATGTAACTGTTATAAAACAGAGAATACATACAAAGGATAAATGACACTGAGGTACCTTGAAACATTATTTCCTGTAATACAAATGAAGTCTTTGGCATACATTTCTGTTACATACAACTCAGCAGTTACTGTTGAATGCTTGTAACTAGACTGCAACTGTGGTTCCAGTTTATAACATCCAAACCAGGAGGTCAGCAGCCTTTTCCAGACACTTTGCAATGACTCAAACCTTTGAACTCCTAGCAAAAGAAACTATTAAGTATGTATAATTACCATGTAACCAAAAATTTGGTGAAATTGCATGTTGGTGCAAGATACTTCTTAAAAGAACATTCTAATACATAAAGCTTGCTCATTTCCAAGGTTAATAAATGGTATACATAATAAACTGTGTCCACTAATATACATAAATGAATGCTTTGTCACCATATGATACAGCAATCACATGGTGATGTAATGTGATGTACCGTGATGTAATAAACAAAAAAGGTCATGCAGGCCCTTAAATGGTAGATTGTTCCTCACAGCCAAACATAGCATAAGTGTACCTGGGCTATATTTTCAGACCTTAATGTGTGTAACGTTCTTGGAACTGAGTTTCACCAAGACATTTGCCTGGTTCTGGTCCAAACCTTAAAGTGTGCTTTGTGGGTGGATTAAATGACCACCAAACGGGACATGGGGCATCCTTAATTACTATATACTAGGCTAAAAAATATTTGCAATGAAAACATTTTATGCAGAGATGCTTCTTACCAATACTGGCCCAGTGCATAGCCAGTTGATGCAAATTTCTGAAATTTTCTGCAGTGCAGCAGTGAAAACATACATCACTATTTAAATGATGTCAGTTTAACATTATATTTATATTTCCTGTGACAGCAACATTTAAACATGGAACTTAAGAGAAATGCTACATGACACTATGTTTGAAGTTTTATTTATCAGTATAAATTAAATTAAAATTGTATACCTTAACATTCATTCAAAATGGTCAGGTTTGGCGATCATTTCAAGGTGTATTTACCAAAAATGAATGAGCATTCCTGTAGATGTAGCCAATATTCTCAAAGGAAACAAATTTCTAACTTATTTTTAAGAGCCGGGCTGAACAGCCTATCTGGTAGAGCAGTGCTTCCCAACCCGGTCCACGGGGACCCCCATCCGGTCCACATTTTTGCTCCATCCCAGTTCCCTGCCAGACAATCCATATTTTTGCTCCCTCTCAGTATCAAAAGCTGGGAGCAAAATGTGGACCATCTCGGGGTATCCAAGGACCGGGTTGCTGTAAAGCAGAGGTTAGACGAGATGCAAGGTCTCACAAGAGAACCTGTTGTTTCCAAACCTCCGTAAAAGTTCTCTTTTTTGTATTTTCAGTTTGAGAAAGAGCTTCGCTGTAACATTGCTGACTTCAGACAGCATGTTAAATATTCTATTTGCATTTAGCATACTTATCCTTTCTTAGGCTGCCATGCACGGTGGACGGCAGTGTCTCACACTCATGGTAGTGACACAGAAAGCAGTGTAGGAACCAATGGAGAGCAGTCTCACTCTTGTATGAAACCTAGGCCGTCCAATCGGAGAGCTAGTTCACCCTTTCAGCATATCACAAGAGTCCAGAAGCATGATGTCTGTGAAGCAACAACGGCGACTCTTTCTCCCATGATGACTTTCTCCCGCTTGCCTTTGGGTACAAACGGCACTTACAGGTCCAGCCTGATCTGATTCCTGGTCAGGAAACTGCACCTAAAGAAGAAGATGCCGGACAAGCCATCTGTGATGACAGTATGATTACGGAAGTGATTGAAGATGCTTGACTCTCACTTATGATGTTGGGTTTGTCTACACTTCAGCCGAGGAACAGGAAAAACATTTAAAAGCCCCATGACTGCAGAAACACACATGGTTCAGCTGCACATCATTTTTGGCATAAACTGTACTACGCTAACTATACTGCACTACACTATATACTACACTATACTATATACTATACTATACCACACTACATTATACTATATGCTTACTGAGATTTAAATCAATGTTCATTACACTATTATCATTATTATTACTACTGTTACACGGGCTTCCTACTGTATTCCAGACGTGGTTTCACAAGGAACTACATCAGCCCTATGATGTCATTATTGTTCTAGACAACTTTCATAATACCGCAAAATGTGCATGTTGATTTATGCCACGATGAGCTGAAATATTTCAATCAAAGCAATGTTTCCTTGTAAAATAAAAACAAAAAAAAGAATTTCAATTCATTGAGTAGTGTCAGTCTTGCAAAGTGACATTTTCGTTTATTTGACAGCGCACAATAAAAACCATAATTACTGACTGAGTCGCACCTGAGATTTCTTAACCTGGAAAAGATGTGACCATTTTTAAGGACATTTAATGGGTTTTTCCTAAAGTTCAGATTCGCTGTGCTACATCAGCCCTGTGATATATTTTGCAGGTTAATAGTTACCCAGAATCCACAAGTACACACACACACACACACACACACACACGCACGCATGTGTACATACATGTGTGTCTATCATGTTGTTTATTAATTCATTAGCTTTCTCAGTTCCTTCATTTTCCTGTCCACCTGCAACGCCGGGCTTTCTGACAGAATGATTAATACGACTCTCTGTCAAGCCAAGCCGTGTGTTTTAGCCTTACCGTCGCATCAAAGGGAACATAGTCACCGGCCGGAAAGCACTTTTTTGAAAGCCTGGCCACAAATTCATCTTGTACATTAGCTAGCCTCACTTTCAGTAATTCCTTTTTTGTGGCAGAACCATTACCATAACAAACTTACTGAATACAGAAAAAACTTTTTGTGAAACAGCTGTGGATTATATGAGGGTTACAATTAAAACGTACTAATTAATTCTAATTCGTGCTCAAAGTGCGTATGACATGATATGAGTGGTAATGACAAACATTGGATACACAGAAAATAAAAGGTCAATATCAAGGTCATTCTTGTTTTAAATTTCCTTAATTGTAGAGCATTAATAAAATAAAAATCACTATTTAAGATTTCCCAGATAACATTTTTACATTATTTTAAATATTTACATTATTTTAGTTTTTCAGAATCAATTCATTATTCACTTCTCACCCGCATGTTAAATTGTTCGACATGATGTTGTTTTATATTAATTTATTAGTTAGTTTGTTTGCTTATTTAAAATAGACCCTATCACTTTATTTATGTGGGGCACACATGAAAAGACGAATGCTTAAGATCGGTCCTCGAGAGCACCTAAAACATGTTTATATGTGATAATTTCCAAGCACTTCTGCAGTTAAGAAAAAGGCAGATTCGTCTCATATAGGCATTCACGCGCTATAAAAATCTCTCACGGAGCGTTTCCTTGTGAAACCACGTCTGGAATACAGTAGGAAGCCCGTGTAATAGAGAAACTCAAAACATCGATTTCTGCATCTCAACACGTAGCTCGGACGCTGCGCGGTCTGGTAAGCATGTGTCGGGAGCGCGTGCGGGAGCACGCGCTTCACTCCAAGCGCTCTAATGCACGAGGTCAGGTAACACACATGGGCCAACCAATGAAGCCAGTTCCACCACTTATTATTGCACACTAACAATACCAATATAATAGACTATAATAGGATGATTAACTTTTAACTTTTTTCTTTCATTACAGAACAGCTTAAACAGAGTACAGAGTAACGTTTTCAATGTAAAAAATTGTTAAAGAAAAATGTTGAAAAAATAACGTCTTCCTTAGATCTTTACAAGTATCATTTTCTGCTCATTTAAAACAATTATTTGTTAAACCATATTTCCTGTACAGATTCGAGGTGGAATATTCGTCTGTGTCCAATATTCTCCAATTTATAGTTGTATTTCCTAAAACAATATGTACAGGAACAGCGAGGAGACAGGGTAGGTATAATACGCAGTCGATACCGCAGTGTTTTAGTACTTAGGCAGCACGGAGGGCACCGATCTCGACTCCAGGGTGTATAAAGACTGCCCTCCTGCGTTAATCGCGCACCATGGTCCTGCCAGAGTCACCGGAGATTAGGGAGGTGCCTTCCTGCTTTTCGCCCTAAGCGTTCCCGGGGCCCCCGGGCTGAGAGACTGAGCTGTGATCTGCGAGTCCAGATGGAGCGGAAGACGCGCCGGGCGGACCGCGGAACAATGGGATCTGTGATTGAGGGTTAGTTTAATGAAATGCCATATACGCCGCTCTGGATATTAACAGGTTGTCATCCTTCGCTTTCCAGGGAGCGCACACAGAATCTCCGGGCATGCTTAACAATTCCATTACCGCGCGGAACACCCACGGTATCCTTTGAAGCTGCCGTATTAGGAGTTTATTGACATACGCTTAAAATTGTTACCACTTGGCCCACTTCTTCTTCTTCTTCTTCACTGCGCAGTGCAGAATAATAAACCCATTCTCTACCAGCAACGTGTAGCTGGGGGCATGCATTTTAAAGCTTTTATAATTTGCTGAAACAAAGACCTTTTTGCGGAGGTCTGTCTGTTTGCCTGCCTGTTTAATAAATGGCGTTATTACATGCACACTGCTCGAGTGTTTTTTTCTTGAGTATTTTATCATTTCCAAATAAATATTTTAAAACGTTTCATCCAAGAGCAATGGGGGAGCAAAGCTGAGTATAATCTACAAGTAAAAGCATCGTAACTGCTGAAGATAATATGCAAATTAAATGGTATAAAGTTGAGCCGGCAGAAGGAACACAAGTCCCAGAGATGGCTTATACACTTTAAAAAAGACTAATGATCAATTAAGACATAAATAATAGATAGAAAATAATATTATATTATAGAATATTATTATAGAAAATAATAGATTTTAATTGACATATATCTGAATCTTATGTTTCTCTGAAGTCTCAGTTTTTAAGGGATTATATATATATATATATATATGTGTGTGTGTGTGTGTGTGTGTGTTTGCTTATTTCAAATGCTAGTGAATTCAGCAATGAAGATAACCAACTGTGACATGATCAAACTTCATGACACTGCATGCCTGTAATAGTATTAGAATGTATAGAATAAAGTATATTATCACAGTACAACTGCAGACATGTTAAATCACTACACAAATTATTTCACAATATATCTTCAACAAGGTAGTCAAGTGGGGAAGGCTCATGTTACGAAGGACATTGTTTCTCTGCTTTTTTTTAAGCTCCTCTAGGTTCTAAAGAAGTTACAGAGTGTTGGTCTGCTACCAGATATTACAAAGTGCCCTTAAAATGTTCTTGAGTTACCTCTTGAGGACAATGAGTGTCATACCTTGCAGGGCAAAAGTCCTGGTGGAGGACATGTTTTTGAAGTAGATTTGGGAGAAACAGTTAATATGTACTGTTAACTTCATCTGTCGATGAATAATTCATCCTCATTATAACCACTAGGGCATTCAGCACTATTCATGTTGTGCAGTATCATCCAGTTAAGGGCTGATTAGCATTTTCTGGCCTAATCGTTGACCTGACTTTGAAGGTGGCAGGAGAAAACCTTAAAATGCTAGCAGCCCTTGAGACCCGATAATATTGCAAACAGTACATAAGACCACATTGCATATATGATGGATTTCCCGGTCACACCCTTTACTTCTCTACCACTACAACAGTGGCTGACAAGGTCAGGGGTCAGGGGTGAAACATTCATAGGTTTGGCACCTTCCACTGGGGCCTCATTCAATTCAGCTGGTAAGCGTCGCTGAACAGAAGTAGGACTGGTCTCGTGGCCACATCTGATGCCTGCACAACACTCCTCTCACTCAATAAAGAAAGACGACAAGGTGCAGGCATGGCGTTCCACTGACAGCCATAAGGTGATAATTTCCTACACACAACACAGCCAGACATAGAGTCAGCACTGAGATGCAGCAGGAAAGTCGTTTTTTTTTTGTCAAAGTCAGACACAAAATCCGTTTCTTTAGCTCATGTCTCATGTCTGTCTGCTTCTACGGTTAAGTAGACATCGCTGAAGGTTCCAGAAAAGCGAAACGTGTTTCTTCCATCGACCCTCGTCCGGAGGCGGGTGGGGGCAGGGATGGGAGCTCGGGCGAGATACGGATTAATTTGCGTCTCCCCGTGTCCTGTCACACTGTGATATTAACCAGAAAGGCGTGCGGCTTTTAAACAGAGCATCCAGCCGCTTCTTGAGAAATTCCCAGTTCGAGGAAAGCCACTGCAGATATGACTTGGTATGTCCCACAGGTACACACACTTTCACAGCTATTTCACGGTAATCACCCTGCACACTGGGGATGGAGGTCAGCTGACCAAGGCGAGGACAGGAGTTTGTGTAAACAAAATGCATTTATTTGATCTGGACTTTTCCTGGATAAAGTAGCACTTTTCCTCAATTAGAGTAGACTTTCTTTTAAAAGGTGCCACGCTGATTGCCGGCTTTTTCCATAGCATATTCTTCCCAGCTCTCTAACTGGCCGCCGGTAGCCAAGCTATCAGGTTGTTTGGGTGGTTTATAATACAACAAAGCAATTTGGCCAAAGCCTCCAAGAAAGCAGGGGGCATAAAGCAGTTCATTAAAATTCTCGCCACTTTTCTTGTCTTCTTCTCCAAACTTTCATAAATTTTCGATTAACGCCTGGGAGGGGTCCAGATGGCAGCGAGAGGTGTGAATCTGGACGTGACCCGGAGCAGTGAAGCTCCTCATTTCAAGGGAGTGATCCTCTGGACCTGAAGAGAGCAGGCGGGGGACTTCGGGGAAACTGATGAAGTAACTGTGAACATCTTGTTCGGTGCACGGGCGATGACTGTAAATAGGTGCCGTTCGTGATAGGAGCTTTTTCTTTAATTTATGAGGAGTGAGGTTCTTTTTTTCGGATGGACCACACACAGTCGCTCTCCCCCGTATTACTGCACGGATTTGTGCAGCGAAGCCTACAGTGATACTCCCTCGTGCATGGCTCTTTCGGCTATCCACCGCAAGTACCCACTTCCCCCCCCCCCCCGATGAACGTCTCACTGACCAGGGACAGGGCCCAGCCTGTGTCCCCATGCACCCCCCCTCCCTGTCAATCTGCTGACCCAGCTTTGTGTTTAAATCAGCCGCTGACGGACAGCTCCCCAACTCCTGCTCACGGATGTGTGATCTTCTCCCCTGGAGCGGGGGGGGGGGGGGTCCAGGAGAGGATAATATCCTCGTGATATCTCACCCCGCGTCAGAGTCATCCTCACGTTGTACCTGATGAGCTGCGGTAGGTATTGGGGGGGGGGTACTTTGTCATCACCGCTACTTCTGCCCTGGTGACCTTCCAAGCCTCATCAGATGTCTGTCCTTCTTTAGTACACCTGAAGGCCCCCCATATCCCCCCCCCACCATTCCCAAGC
>JAODKF010000116.1:4420592-4448993 GCA_026779585.1 Mormyrus proboscirostris
GATGGCTGTATATTTAATTATTTTTTTATTATTTTTTTTGCCTCTTCTTATTCTTTTTAAAGGAGACTTCTATCCGGCGCCGCCCTCTGCCAGTCATTGTGGGGCTTTCACTGCTCACGATCTTTGAATGCTGACCTTTCAAAAAATGCAGTGGAGATTAGGCCCAGGCTAGAAATGTCCCATTTCACGCCCCTCACAGATACGACCGTCGCAGAGGCGCCGCAAAGACCAAGGACACCTCAAGAGCAGGCAAGCGTGTCGCAAATGCCGGGCGCATGTCATGCACACAGGGACGTTAGGGATGCACGAGTCGCCGTTAATGCGGAAAATTGGTGCAAACAGAAAAATGCATGCGTTCACACAGAAAAAAAAGTATATTTATACACTGCATAAATACATGCACATATTGGATATAATGGCATAAAAGAAAATAAACAAATGTCAAAAACTACAGTGTGACTCAATCATCAGTGAATAAACATGCAAAGCCTTTACCGACCAAAGTGCCTCACGCTGAAGCCTCGACACCCCCCCGAATGACATTATGAAAGTTCTTCATCCTGCTGCTCTGTCTCAGTCATCCGGTCTCCTAGGTGCATAGATATGGTATATGATGCCTAATATAAAATGGTACAAATAAGATTCAAAACCTTGTAGGAGCAGAAAACCTTGCGAGGAAATTTTATAGGCTTCACTACATTTGGCTTCCAGTGGCAGAATGACCATATTATTTCCTGACAGCTTCTTTGCATGATCGGTTCCTGAAAGACAATGCATGTGTGTAACAACATCGATCACACTTAACAATTTCCTTGGAATGTAACAGCAGATTAGAAGGAATTCATGGTACCCGTGGAGGCTGAAACAGAAGCCCCCCATCCTCAGGTGGGAATTTTCTGGTCACTATATCCTTAACCGTTGCGCCCCCTAATGACTGAGCCATGCAGCCTTTATTTCCTGCTCGTGATGTTCTTTCCGTCGTTACACACTTAACCGGCTTTCTGATTCTGGCTATATTTATCGTGTTTGGCAACATGTTTCTGGGAAAGTTAAAATATAAACATTTCCCATTCAACTGTGCGACACACGATTTGCAGACAAAAGCTTTGGAAACTCAAATCGGTCGTCTCCAATTTTCATGAGTGTTTGAAATAGTTTCCATGGTAATTAGAGGAAGGCCCTGAAAAATAAAATGTATCGAGCTACAACACAAACATGCAAGAAGATCATTGTGTGTGTGTGTGTGTGTTTACTCTGAAATATACTATACTGTAGAAAGTTCAGCCAAACATGAAACAGTGGCTAATGGGGTGAAAATTGCACGTCTGAATATTCAGCCCCCTAGTTAAACTGCACTCCAAATTGAACTAAACGCCATTGACAGACTCACTCAATTGAGCAGGATATTTTACGCCTTGCTTAGCGCCAACTAGAGCCCACAGCACCCCGTCATGTACAGAAAAGAAACAAAGACAAAACAAAACCTCTACATTCTCAGAAGTATGTGGCCCGAAACAATGGCTATCAGCTGAGACTAGAGTTTAGGAATGAACATCCATGGAGAGCGGGGCTGCAGAAAAGCCAAACACCTTCTGACATTCACCACGGAGCTGCTCGTTTTGCAATGCCGCGGTATGCATCGTCATCCAAATCTGCATCCGCGAACCTAGTTCTCCAGATACATAAGAGACAAATAAACTCGTAAAAACAATAAGGTTTTGTTCAGTTTTAGCTCTTGTTTTGCTGCTCAGTCTCCACTTACAATAAAAAAATGGCTTGTATTTCCAAAATGGCACGCAAATCCTTTGCAATAAGGAAGGATTTTAACAAGACCCCTTAGCCGAAAGAATCTTACCATGACATTTAAATGATTGTGTAGCTCTAGAACAAGTTTACTGTTCATGGTCTAGCCAATAGGAATACTGATCGGTTTTCACAGTAATTTTTCACAGTAGTTTTCTACAGTAATTACACTATTAGTTATGCATACAAATATCAATTCATTATGGGAGCAGATTTAACATTCTGCCCCGCCTTTAAGTGTCCTCCCAGACAGCCGAGTGACTGAACACTCATTTCCTAGACAGAGTTCCCAGCTCTCTTACTAAGCAGAATGAAACACGAAAAGACGTCTGGCTGAGTATGGCAGACCGCGGAGGCACTTGGGGCGGGCGGCTGGCTCGACTCGTGCCGGTGTCATTCATCACTCCTGGACCGAGCCCGTTCCAAGAGTGAGATAATCACAGCAGAGTCCAGACGACATGGGATAAAAACGCTGGAATAGCAGCGAGCGGCTGCTGGCACAATGACCGACTGTACAGGCATTATGACAAATCAGTCCAGCTACCCATCATCCTTTGCACAGCTTCCATAGAGGACACCAAGGTCAAGACCTCCGGTTTTCTTTCCTTCTCATACTGTTTTGGTTTTCGTTCCGTGAACACGCTCACGTGACACACGTCCCTGATTTCCATTTGGCTGCAGCAATGCCGTCCTTATCTCCCTCTTCCTCTCTCTCTCTCTCTGAGGTGAAGGGTCATATCAGATGAGGAATGCACAGACTTCTTTATTTGCAATGGCTGGTTGAAAGTAATACTCGCAGCCCAAATTTTCTCCCCACATGTGCGTTTTGATTTCCCAAGACTCATTATAGGACAACAGTCATTCATCACGGTGTTGCAGCTGATGCTGTTTCTGAGCTGAAAAATTCATACATTACAGCAAAACTGCATCTGGCTCACAAACCTGATTTGGCTTCCCATTCCCTCTATGTGACTCATTGACTTTTTTTTAAGTATGTTGGTCTTTTATTTAATCCCGGATATTGTGAGCTGTCAGCATCGAGAATGTTCTTACAAACAGGCATTTGAACAACCATCACGTTACCTGTACCACATTATAGTTCATTAAAGGAGTCATTTAAATAGTGCGAAGTGGCAAGCAGATTAATAGTTAATAAAAAAAAAATGTAGAATATGAAGAGAGATACCAGAAGCGTTTTGGTAAGCCAGGCAAAATGTAATTGAATTAAATCGTGACGCATAACATAAATTGCAACATATTCGGTCACATTTAATTTTTTATTATTATATGTTTGATGTTTTGTAAGGTTGTGTTCCAATGTAAACCCCGGACAAGCGCAAACATCAACACCGCGCTGCTCAGAAGCACAACCATAAAGCCGTCTCTGCTCGCTGAAGCCGGGCGATCAAGTCTCAGGAGGTTAAGTCTGGTTCTCCTAATCTCCTGCCCCAACGTCCAGGTCCTCGGTCGTAACAGACCTGTGCGAAATGACATGGAAATGGGAGATTTACAGAGTGTGAACGCGGTCGGAGTATTTCCTAGGCAGGCAGACCGAGCAGCGCAGCAGCGGGCTAATTAACTCCCCCGGGGATGCGCGGCGCTGGGAGAAATGCGCGGTCCCAGTGTTGCTTGCCCATAAAAGGCATTCCCAAACACAGCCCCGGCGTACATTCCCCCGGTGTGTCAGATGAGAACCAGTTAATGTGTCAGTAATTGGACAAACTGTATTTTTAGAACAAGACTTAAGATATCATAGAGCGTTCTACGCGCTCCTAAACGTAGGACCGCCCTTGTCAAACGAAAATAAAACATAACTGTTTGTGGTGCAAAAAGTATTACGACGTTTTTAGTTACTGGCCGTGGCGGGCAGCCCGGGGCAGGCGGGTACTGGGCGTGAGTTGGGCACGATTTAGCGGGCGGCGACACAAGGCGCAGGCGGGCGCTCCGCACATAGGCGAGAGAAGGCAAGGAGGCTCGTTAGGGTTTTATTAGGGGTCTGCAAAAGGAGCCCTTGATGCAACGGCACAGACACGCAGGAAAAACAGGCCCCAGACGTCAACACACTTGGGTTTTGATTAGTCCCAGGCCTCATCTCGCTAGTTTGGCTCGGGGAAATATTACGCATTTTGACAGAGTCTGATACATTCGCAGAACGAATGTATCAGCGACTGTCAAAATTTACCTCTGTGACAATATACGCTGTACTGAGCATTTCGTCCATTCAGAAACTCGCACAAACATGCTTCATTCATAGCGTTACATCATAAAAATATGGCATCCATTCTTAGATTGTTATGAAAAATAAAAATAAACATGATGTAAGAGGGGTACCAATCTGCATAGGACTCATTCACCAGTTCATTTAGGAAAAAGCCCCCTGTTCTAATATCTATGAAGAAGAGTCGATACTTGTTTCATTTATACAACTCTAACTCTAAATTTTTAAACATGAGATTTTTCGAGATTTACAACCACTCATAAACATTAAAATAACCGTAAATGTGAAAGGTAATTGATATTAACCAGGCTAATAGGGCCATATATGAAAAATTATTAATATATTATTAATAAAACGTCATAAAAATAAAACATTCACATTTGGCATTTCCTAAACTTTGCCCAGGTTTAGAAATATGGCATATTTATTAAAATATTTATTAAAGATCTGGTGTAGACAATTGGGCTAATCGTTTTACGTGATTTGCATATTTTTATATATACGTGATTTGCATATTTTTATATATGAAACGGAAAAGGTAAAAATATGCAATATTTTCAGATAAAGAAAGATTCCAATAGGTATTTATAATTCGATGGATGTTTTTGTTGTGGGTTATGACACGATTTGGCGGCCATTTTGGAGAGCGTGCGTCTTACAATTCAAAATTAATTTACTTGATCGTTCTGGAACCAGACACGTATCTCAATCACCCATAAAATATTGTTTAATAAATCTACCAAACTGTTTTTTAAGGCAGCTGCTGATTTGTGAGACTACCCTGAGATGAAGCACTTTGCCTCTAACAATAAACATACCCAAACATTTGCAGGGAGATTTAGTACGAAAATATAAAAGAGCAATTGAGTGCAACACGCAGTAGGAGCACGTGCAGTAAATGTATTATTTAAGGTCTCACACCAAGAAACAATGAAACAAAAAATAAATAGTCAGCCCTAATTACTGCATTAACTTAGACTGTAAACTTCTTGGGGCGCAGCGTAAAAGTAAACATGCAACAACTATTATCACACTTTTTGTCAATTAATGGTATATGCAAATGCTCCAGCCGTCTATAAGCGGCGAGAAAACAAGTAATTTGGCGTTACAAAATCAGGCACATTAGAAAGTCAAAAATGGATAATCGATGCATATCTAATTAGACGGAAGTGATCAAAACATTCAAACACTGCAACATAAATACCGCAAACACAATTAATACACATCGCTTTCCCTAACCCAGGGACATCCATGTACGCAAAACAGCGCGCAGACGGATTAGGTTTACTGAGTATATTCAAACATTATTAAGGCGGCAATTAGTCTATAAATTGGATTTGCGATTCTTAAACAGGAAATGTGTTGCGTGTCACGCAACTCATACATCTCAGTATTACCTACTCCCGGTTACAAATGTGTTTTCTTTCAAAAATAAATGAAAGGTTATCTCAGTTGTTTAAGTAGTATCAGCAGAAAGAGGTGGCATCTCATGCCTGTAAAGTTTTAGTCATTAAGTCTCCAAGGACCCTAAGAAACATGTAGCTACACCTTATATGGAAGTTATAAGACGAAACACGGCTTTTGTGATAATGATTAATCGATCATATTTCCCCAGTCTTTCGACTAGCCCACTTTGAAGGTTTTCCGAGACCACCAAAACTGAAAAAGTTATTTTAAAAGTGTTTTTCAATTCTAAATATTTTAAAACTCAATTATTACGTTACCTGTGTGTAACAGGTGTCGTTTAGTGTTTCACATAAATCCAGCATTACTATTTATAGCACCTAAAAAAATATAAAACCGTTTATTATGAAGAACTATTGTAAAACAAAAACATCTCAGAATAGTTAATGACGTGTTATTTAGTTCATTAGTATTTCCATTCAGTATAAGAGGATCGCATATATTTACATGCGTATATTTTACATTTACGAGACTGTACATAGACTCCAGAACAAAATAAAACACTTCCTACTGCGCATTAGTTTATTTGAAAAACATACGCACGCGGACACAAGGAGACAAAGGAAATGGCAGTCACTAAAAGATGTGGGCCTATTACATTACTTTAATTGAAAATGCCATGTAACGACATGCTATGTAACATTTTGATTACATCAGCAACTATATCCATTCTCCCAGAGCTATAGCTTTATTGTATAAGCTTGATGTCCTCTTTCGGTGTCGGCCTCCAACCCTTCATTCCAGTCTACGAGAATTTTTTTGGGGGATTAACACCTTTGCCTATCTGACCAGATGAGATCAACGATCCCGAACGAGAATTCCTATAAGCGCGAGCCGCATAACATTCCTAGATTCTATGTACGCCGATGGCATTTTATGCCTGCAATTCCCCAATCAGCCACCTGGGGGAGGGAATGAGGGTCCCCACCAAGAGGTCAAACAATTTAATGGGTGTGAGGTGTGGTTTGAATGGGATCATAATCTAGACTCGGTACAAGTCGTTCATTCTAATGACCAATCAAAATAACCTGACATTAAAATAGGGTAATTAATATATAATACATCTTGCCACTTTTGAGGTGTTCTTTGATTATAATTGACACTTCATTCAGCGCTGTAATTTTCTCCTTAGAAGGCAACGGATTTGAATGAACCATTTTCTTCCCACAACGGGATAAAATCAATATGAAAACGTGAAGCCACAGCTGATAGTGATTTGCTTTGGAAGGAGATTTTATTTAAAGCCACTCTCAAAAATGTACATTCTTTTTAACATCTGTACAGCTTAATGTTTTGCTGAAGCAATTCACGCATTGCACCCATCTTTAGAGAAAACAGGGGAATACGTATGATAAGAGTCTGCACAATTTTCTGATCGACATATATTGATCGCGCCGGTTGACAGATATGAGAAGGAACGGACATTGCAAGCGTTTTCTTGCCCGATGGAAGGAATATGTGGTGAGGGTAAGGGCAGAGGGCTTCTGCGTCAGCAGTAGGTTACTGTCCGCCATAGGCGCCCATGCAGAGGTCTGGCCGCTGTTAGGTCTCAGCTGTCCGAAGCCCGACGCCTCTCGACTCCTCCAGTTTCCTCACGAGCCCGGATTCAGCTTCCTGTTCGAAGCGTGAGGTGGGGAACCTGCGGCAGATAGGTCTGCGACCAGCCCCTCGGGGTAGGGAGAAACACAAACTAGCATTTATTCACACGGCTCAAATGAGGGAGAAAAAGGAAAACACTTGTTTTAAAAAAACTGCTGCACTAAGCAGAAACCCCAAGTAATAAATCAGGTAACTATTTTCCCCTTTCCCACTTAATCCCATAAATGTTATTACAAAGGCTCCTATTGGAAACAGACCCATACCTCCGTCATGTATTTATATTACACCAAACGATGCTAACAGCATTAAATATAGATCAGCAATATGTCAAATTAAGGTCCCTTCATAAACATTTAATTAACCCACAACCACTAGCTTTATTATTATTTAGCTCATGGACCATTAGATACCGTAAACTAAAAATTAACCTCTGGTTGCTTTGCTGCAAAAGCTGTTCTCTGCCTGGGCAGCCCTCTGTATGATCTCATAAAAAATATCTGGGACTAAATATGAATGGACTAAACATTTATCGTTTAAATCATTGTATTTATAATGCATTTGTTTACGCGTCATTTATGCACAATCGCAAACATCGTATTTAAACACTATAGCCTCGTTCACCTGCAAACATTTACTGAAGAGGAAGTCCAGTGGTTTTCAAAGTGTTGCTCCACTCACTTCCTTAAATCTCTTGCACGCTCTTTTAAAAACCCTGCCTTTTAAACTTGGAATGGTCTAAGTGCTGGGTACGGTAAACCCTATAATGTTAAGCTGGAAATTGTTTGTTGAAATTCTAAAAACCCCCATGTGGACAGCTGAAAACATTACTTATGTATTTGGCTACAAGTTATTACATGAACGGCATTATAAATGCAGTTCCGACATCTGTAACCTACTAACCTCTAAACGCGTTCGACTGTGGCGTAGAATAACAACTTACCGATAGCGTATTTCCCGCGCAGCCTGTGATAGAACACTCAATAGGGTTGAGAGACACAATCTGGGTTCCAGACTAAACAAATCAAACACATCAACTCAGCCTCTACCCTTTTTAAGTTACATTTTCTTAGCAACAAAACGTATATTTACAAATGCATATTATGAATCCTAAACAATACAGAGAGAAAACGATAACGCCGTTTAGTAATGTGTTTATCTGTATTCTACACAGGTCAGTGACACTCACATATGTGTACAGTTTGGAAAGAATTTAAATGTTTGGTAACACTTTACATTAACTGCACCTTCATAATGCCTTTATAATGCATTCATAGGACATTCATAAGTAGCATGAAAGTATACCTTGATGTCCTAACATACCCTATCATCTTTAATATACATTAATAACAAACATTATACTATTATAATGTTTGTTATTACGACATAATATTTGCTATTAATGTATATTAAAGCTGTTAAGGTATGTTAAGGTATACTTACATGCTGCTTATGAATGTCCTACAAATGCATTATAAAGGCATTATGAAGGTGCAGTTAATGTGAAGCGTTACCAAATGCCCCCCTGGCCTCCATCTGTAAGTGTATCCTTGTAAAATTGCTTTGAATACTTTCACATACATACATGTGAAAAAACATTAAACAGAGTCATCGTAAAAAAAAAACTTATCAAATCAGTGAGTAAAATGTGATTTATTGGAATAAAATGTAAATTTCTACAATCAGTCACACACACCAATAACACAAGAACAGTCAGAATGACTTGAAAGGGCCCCTAGTTTTATGCAATTCTAACCTGCAGTAACAATTTAAAGTGACTAATTCAATTCTTATTCATACCAGGTTGAGCGATGATGTTGCAGAATGAATCTTGGCCTCTGTGGTGCCTCTTTGTGGTAAATTCTGAAATGTTTGGAAAGAACAGACATATTCTCTGTTGTATTTTCTGTCATAAAACATGTTTATCTCAGGTGGTAATGTTATCTAACTTAAGAAATGATACAGGGAGAACCTTAGACGCTACTTTTTTTTTCCTAAATGTGTATTTTGAATTTCAGTCAGATCATAAATTTCTTTTTTTAAAAAAACTGAAGAGCTTCATTGTCTGAATGCTGCTGTTTATAATGCCAGTGATCCCTGTGCCTTGCTGTGCTCAGTGCTGACTCTGCAGAACTGCCCTGCACAGGGTCTGCTTTGGGTCCGACGTGCGACTTCGAAGTTATCATCAGCAGAGCCCGGCTCTCCAAAGTAGGAGGGCAGGGAAAAAAAAAGGGCTGTAAAAAAAAAAAAAAGAGAAGCGCTCTTTGCGTGAGTGTCTCTAATTGGCAGCAGAGGAGAGCTGGAAGCTGACATCTGCAGCTCATTTTTTGGTGATAGTAAATCAGGTTTGTTTCTCAACTGGCGCGGCTCCATCGAGCTCTCTCTCCACTCTCTGGCCGGCAGAAACCCGGGGCGGCTGAAGTGTAGGTCTACGGCTCGCCGGGGCCCCTTTCACTGTTTGGGTGGCCGGGCCATTTCAGCCATGAGGGATCTTCGCCAAAGGGGGCGGGGGAGGAAAGAGGTGCTGTATGATGATCTGTGAGTGCACAGTGTTTACTCAAATGTGAGAACAGCCGACAGACTGGGCCCTCTCCTCAAATGGGCCAACGGGGCGCAACCCCTGACCAGGAAGGCCGACAGCACAGTGGACCGGTGCATTCATCAGTTTCGAAGGTGCGCTGCGCCGCTCCCAGAGGGCCAAATCTGTGCAGCTTTTAGGGGAACAATTTAATTAGCGCTTAACTGACAGGCAGACGGGATGACTTACTCTTCAAGTACTGTCTTCCATAAAGTCGTTTGGGGCTCAGTTTAAGATAAGCCCCCCAGTCAGGGAGCTCCAGAACCAGGCATGGGCAGTCTTGGACCAGAACCGTGCGCAGCCTGCTGTTTTTACAATCATTATGTCAAGATGCGGCCTTTCCCTGTGATAAATTGTCATTCTTAGTATTACATTCCCACAGAAGAAGGAAATGCATCTTGTTTTTTTATCTGTTGCAAATTACAGTCAACTGCATTGCGGGCAAACTGACTGTTGTTGACTCAGATGAGTATCTGTCTGTGCGATGTCGCTTGCATCAAAACAGTTTTAAACATGTGGCCTTCTTCCCAGACAAGCATTTTTAAATTACTTCAGTGTGCACAAGCAAAAATTCATTTCCATTCTCTAAGAAAAACTCTTATTGCGCCACAATATAACTTACAACGGTGCCAAAAATCACTGATTAAATACTTTTTTGCAAATGAGTCATTTTCCTTTCTCCTATATGCACATATTTCTGCAGATATGCCCAACTGAGGACATTTACTACTCAAATTAAGTGTTAAAACTGGCAGCTGACCATCTACTAATAGTGTTCTGCTGTTCGTATTTTTCAAGATGCCTTTTTCTGAGGCGAAGACTTCATTTTCCTATTCCTGCTGATTAGTCCTTTTTTATCTCATCTGAACATACCTTTCAGTGACAAGTCTTGTGCTGCTGGCTGAGGGATGAATTTAATGCAAGTTACCTTCCCTGGTTTGGGTCTTGACCTTGACAGAACCTTTTTTTTTTTTCCAAGTCTGCCATTACTGGCACCAAGGAGAGGCTGAGACTGGGGAAAGACCTAAACCCACTGGCGTGTGTCACAGTGAGGGCTGTGCCTTTTAACAGCCACCCCTCACAATAACCCTAACACCGCTAATTAAAAGCTTGCTGTAAATACAGCAGGATTAAGAACATGCAGCACGATGTCATACCTATGCAATAGGATCCCCATCGAGTCACTTACCACATAAATAAAACCACATGCAAATATGATGACAGACGCGAAGATCCTACGTAAGGGCTCGGCAGGGCCGTGTTCACAATAAGTACACTGAACTGCAGCTTTGCGAATAAAACGTGAATGCATCTGTCTCGTTATAAGCAACGGGGACACGTGCGATGACAAGTTCCCGTTAACTCTGTGCGCACCGGGGTCACGGCGTGTTAAGAGACGTCAAGGGATTCGAAGTGGTGGTTCTGAAGAAGTGCCAAAACAACGAAGACAGCATTAACACTTCTGGATGCTGATATAATACATCCGAATGCTGTGAGTGCAGGTACGGAGCACAGACTGCAAAGGCCCAGTCTGTGTGGCCACCATTAGCACAAGGGGAGCATCCATACTTTACTGGGGCTTTGGACCTGCCCAACAAGCCCCCCCACGCTTTCTAAAGCCCCCCCCCACCAACATTGCAATCCAACAGGAGTCTTGTCACTGTGGATCCCACCTCTTATCCCGTTGATAACATTTTACAAAGAAGACAGGAGGTGAATGAATCTGTCTTCTCGGGCTGGCGTTCAACAGCAGAGTCCAATCCCACCTTTCAAGGACGGTAAAGACCACGGGGGGCCTTTTCACGTCGCCAGCAGTGCTTCAGCAGCCGGCCCTCAACGCGCCAGGCCGTTGTCGAGCTTGGGATAGCTTAAAATCCCGGAAAAATATCCGCAACCACAGCACGCAGTGCTTTTTGGTACAGACAGGCGTTCAGATTCAAAGCAGTGGACGTTCACGCTGTCCATCCGCTTGCCGTCTCTCTTTAATACCTCAAAATGCTCCCGTGGAACACAACGACGGAACGTAGACCTCCCCGCCGCTCCAATTACATTCCATTCGTAGGTGATGGCAAAATTAAAGAAAAAAATTTTAAAAGAGGAGGATAAAAATATTTCCAGCTTAAATTACATTAAGTTTTCTTTTGTTTGTTTGCATGGAGTAACAGATGTAATATGCATATTTACATAGTGTCAAATTTGAGTCGTTGTTTGGAATTTAGGGACATATGTAATCACTGAAAATCCTCCCACAACTTTCTGAGCCGACTGGGAAGATTATTTAGAAAAAAACACTGAGTTTGGCCAGATGCAGTACAACAGTTTTGTTCTGTTACATTCCCAGTCTCTGTTTATAAAGGGGAAATGTGAAATAAAATAAAATAAAATAAAAACGGGTATTGGGGCCTCCTGAGTGGCTCAGTCAGGGAAGGGATGGTGATTATGGGCTGAATCCAGTGTGTCTCTCTGGTTACACCTGAGAGAACTGTGCTTAAACATAAAAATAATCACTCATGACTGCAGTGGGGGGGGGGATTCACTGGTCTGACACGGAGCCTGGCTGCCATGTGACTGTCAGGAACAGGAACAGGAACAGGAACAGCACGGGGATTTTCACTATAGGTAGCCAGTAAAGAAACTATAAAATAGGGAAAAGATGTTCTTTCGAGCAAAACAACTTTACAATTTAACCCAATTACTGAAAACAGAAAGTAGACTAAATACTGTGGCCTAAACATGTACATGTAGTAATAATTCGCTCCTTGTCAGACTGAATTAATAGGATTTGCAGCACCTTTTACAGAGTGAGTTAGTTGAGAGTGTCACATTTGTTCCGATTGTCACTCTCGACCACACATCACGTCTTCCATCCCAAGTCATCATAGCAGTCTGGGAGGCCACTGTATGCAAGCAATGATATCTCACACCGTATAGAACTGAAAAATGAAGCAAAGGAATGCAGGTAAAGTGCATGCAATATAAATAACAGTATAAATAATAATAAGAACTCACTCATCTTCCAACCGATCGGAGTGGGACTCGGACAGCACAGGGGTAGGAGTGGACCCAAGGTGGGAGGTCAGTCCGAAATAATAATAATAATTATTATTAACCTACCCACTCATTTTTCATAGTTACCCTGTACAGGCGTGGGGGCCTGGAGTTCATCCCAGAACCTACAGGCGCAGGGGAACAACCCAGGAAGGGGGGGCCAACCCATGTTGTCGTTGTTCTTGTATAATGTGATTGTTTTGGTCACATGGGCTTGTCTGGTTGCCTGGATACCTCTATTTCACCTAAATAACTGCCCCCTCCGCCCCCCCCACACCAGGCCATGTATACCTACATAAAGCTGAAAGTGATGTGTGTGCATATTGTCCCGCAGAGTACTGCCACACCACCTAAGATTATGCAACATGTCCCAGTGTTTTTCCTCGCATGGCAGATTCACATGAAGCCAGGCTTAAGTTACCAGCCCCCCCCAGCCAACCCCTTAGCCAAGGGGTTCATGTGTTTTTCCCATCAAACCCCCAGGAGCAAATTTAATAACCAGCATCATGCATTATATTATCCATGCATGTAAAGATTATGATCAGTCACTGTACAAGCTCCTTCTATACGTCCACAAACTCCCTGTCCAAGGTGCTGAAAACATCCATCTTCTGCCTGCGAAGAAGAGAAGAAGATGCCATCACAGAAAAAAAAAACAGCCAGCCGATCAGTATATTATTCAGCAAAGCGGGCTGACAAAGTGAACTGCACAGCTGATTTTCCAGAAGACCGAAAGGCCTACACTCTGCCAGCTCGGGGAAAAAAGCTGAAAATTATTTCCTGGCCCCTTGCAAAGTAAAATAAATAAATAAATAAAACAGGGAAATTATATGCCTGCATATGTATAAACAGAGTACACGGGTAAAGTACAGAACTGTCTGTTCATCAGTGATACTTATCGGCGTTTGGCAACTGACTGTGTGTGCTGGTCACCGAGTTCAGGGGAACTGGGAAGGGGTTTGTCTGCAGTACTCTGCATACTATGTGTTTAGGAGTTTGTGTAGCAGCACCGCATAAAAAGCAGTCCCAGGTCACAACTTGTGCTACCTGTTGAAGACTTCCCAGCATGCATTGCACCCTCTGCCCGTCACGCTCCCTCAGCCTCTCACCCACCCCATGACAAACCAGTCCAGTACATTTAACTTTCTTTTTGTGAAACTTTTTTTTCCTATTTCAGTGATACCGGTTGACTAACTTTAATAAATCATTTCGGCATAAAGCAATTCGCGGCAGAAAGGAACGCTACATGAGCACGCGGGATTATACGATAATCGAGCGGGGGAGGGGGGTGGAGAATGGGGTGGGGAGAGAACTATAAACCCCCGCAGGGCCAAATAATCTCACCTCAGCCAGAACAGACCTGAGCAAAAAAACTGACCTCATCCCCTTGGAGCCAGAGGTACTTTCATTAATACTGGGTCTGCTGGCTATAAAGGCGGTGCGTGTGTTCCTCTGCCAAGCCTGGCCCTGCTCAGCGGCCCAGAGTGAGCCGGCGTGTAAGAGCCGCTCCTACACGGCCGCCGCAGAAAGGTTAGCGCTTTATTTCATTACCTTCCAGTTACACGGGCACCCCAGTCCAGCCCTCGCACTTTTATGGGCCGCGTTAATCTGTTATCGATATGAGGGGGATTCCAATTCATTCTGTAACTACGAAACCGCCCCCCACCCCTTCCTTAAGTAGAATACCTTTTAATTTCACGGGTAACTCATTTGGCCTCAGTTCTTTTTCGATTTCTGAACTGGCAACAGGCCAAATTATTTTTCACGGGACGAGTTGCACAGTCGGTGTTGAAATGAATTTTAAAATGCTGGCAATCTTCCTCAGACCTTTACATCATTGCCTGCACCGATGTCAAAGCTGGGCTGTCACATTCAGTAAAGGATATGGTATACAATAACAGTGACTATAATGCACCCATTCGCTTTTTGTTTTTTTTTTCTTTAAACACTACAAATTAAAATATTACCAGCATTTTAAAACTATACGAGTACAAAATAATCATAATCAACAGTCAACAGCCGGACGAGAAATATAAAGTCATTTAAACCATAAAGTATGGTAATAAAAATGGTAATAAACCTCATTTTTGTATCTTCATAGAAAATGACGTTATGGCTCCCTCACGTCACGCGGGTGGATCCCAGAACTCCAAAGGTGAGCAGAAGCTCCGTTTTACGTGGAAATGCTTTGCTTTGTATGTGTTTTTTTGTATTAGTTTTAACCAACTGTTTCAGGTTAACATATGGGAAATTGTACGTGCATTAGTCTGCATGTTTTACTTTATTTTAAAAAGTATTTATTATTATGTAATTTTTGCAACAGAAAAAATGACCCTATCAAATATTTATTTTTACGCAAATCTGCCAGAAGATAAAAGCAGAAGAATCGTGCGCGCTGGGTTGTGAGCCCATGTGGACGAACCCCGCCAGCGCTGAAACTGATATAAACGGGGATGGCATCGGGTTCCTCTTTGGTTTAACGTTGTTTATTTGCGGCTGGGACGCTCACTTTCCTGAAGTGCCTGCTATGCGTGACGGCGTTGAACAGCTCCCGTTTAATCACGGTTGAACCGAAAGCTGATTTATTCATTTAAAATCCTCCTGGTGCTTCACTAACGATAGTTACCGTCCGCAGATTCTTTACACACAAGCGCGCAAATCTCGCCTGCGGTCTGACTGCAGCAACAGGCATTAGCGACCCCGCATCGGGTGGCGGCGGGGTGCAGCACCGCAGGAAAGAGAGGTGCGACGTACATGTGTTTTCCCCATTACTGCCGCGTCGCTTAACAGTCATAACAGTGAGCGCCGCGCTATGATCGCACCTCGGAGCTGCGGGGAAGGCGATAAAACGGCCGGGCGAGCCGGAGGCGGCGTGCGGGAGGCTCTCTGAACACGGCCGCTTTGTTCCCCGGGAGCTCGGGTGTCCCTGCTCCCGCGTCATTTAACACTGCAACTGTAAATTTTACATAAAACGTGTGAAATCACAGACTCTCATAGCACACCGGTGACATAAAGTGCATGTGTTAAGTCACACCGAATTCAGTCTGTACAGTTTGTTTCCCCCAAGGGAGGTTTTCAAAAACAATTAACCTGGCCATCCAGCAGTTTATAAGATAGCAGTCAAGTATTTTTTCAGTTACCGATACTAGCGTTTTATTAATAACAAACGACAGTTTTTTGAAATTCCATTTGTAAGAAGCTAATGGTGGATAACAACATATCGTGTAAAAAAGTATTATTTATTAAAAAAGAAAATGAACTATTAACATTTAAAGGAGAACAGGTAAACCTGAACTATAAATACTACTATACATTGTCATTACAAGTAGGATAAAAGCTAGACTAAAACAACTGCAATTCAGCATGCAACATGCTGTTGTTTTTAAAGGAGCGCATTCTAGTGTCCATAAAGTTGTAACAGGTCACAACCTCAGAGGGGCAGGATTAACAACAGGGCAAACCAACACAGGGGACCCAACAATATCAGTTTATGTGCGTCAGTACCCCGAGCTTCATTAACAACGAGAAACAGAGTGCAGAGACATCGCGCACCACTAGGGGAGCGCCTGATTTTCTTACGATTCTACAACAAGGATTTCCACCTTGGCTTTGTGCGTTATGTTTTTTGGCTATCTGCTACACCACTGAAAAGCTGGAATGCACCGAGTGAGACGGCTATTATTAATTCAAGCCTCCGTCACAGAGCATTTCCGCACAGTTCTGGCACAAGGGGAAAGGAGAGGTATAGTCACACTTTTTGATGAATGTGTTATTTACAGGTACCAATGACAAGACACTAACCGGCCAGGGGCCCTCAGAGGCCTTGATGAAGGCAGCAGATGTTCCTGGCGCCGGTTTCTCTTCACGTCGCACACGCGAAACACCTGCTCCCCCCGCGGCTAAATCTGGAGTCCGACCACCCAGCCCCCCTTCTCTGGCTCATCTGCGTGCCGAAAGAATGCACGTTTCGGCAGTAGTCCATACTCATCAAGAGCATCTGAGTGCTGAATCGTACCTCGTCTTTTTTGCCGCACACATCTTGCGGTTCAGCATTCAGTAAGTAACGCGATGACTACAAACGTGCAGCTGTTAAGCACGCCTTAAAAAGCCTGGCTCATCTAATAAGAGACGACAACACGGAAACAGAATCTCAGAATCAATATTTTTTATTCACCAAGTACAGAGAAATACAAGGAATTTATTTTGGTGCGGGTGGCGTCGTGAAAATACGTTTTGTATATAATATTGCTTTAAGTATCGGTAGACATTTATTTCTTATAGCCCTGTGTAAAGCACACATAAATACATGTCTATGTAAATATTTTCAAGAACATATAAAAGTTATGGTGAGCATTTTTTTTTATTTCATTTGCTAAATTGTACGTACATCTTTTTTTTCAGCAACGTTATAGCTGACAAATAAATCATACCTCGCAGTCTCTCCATTGTTTACTTGGCCCAGGGCCAATAAATTTAAATGCAGGTACAGTTTCCTGTGTGGGCGTTTCCTGGAAATTCAGGACATTAAGTCTGGTGACTTGTAAACTGAGCCGGGAAGTTTAATTGATCTAAAAGAGTTTAATGTGGCGTGGTGAATCGCCAGTGACAATGTGGATTTATCCTGCGGGTTCCGCCGAAGAACATAATATTGGGGACATTTTACAGCTAAGGGGAAATTTTAATTAGTGCCACAAAAATGATTTACTTCATATTGACTTAAATTACAGCCCTGTGACAATGCAAGAATTAAGCTTGAAACCAGGCTGGAAGAATTTGCGTCGATTTTGCGTATAAAGAAAACCTGCATTCAGCCTATGGGACGCCCTTTTTAACACTTAGCTGGTGTGTTTAAGCAGCGCGCTATGTGTGGAGTTTATGAAAAAGCCTCTAAATTCCATTGATATTTATTAAAGATTTTAGGGAAACTCCGCAATTACTGTAATGCTTCAAGGAAAAAGGATACTCTGTAATTGAATAGGATATGAAGTGGCCAAAACATGTTACATATTTACCAGTAAGGGGCGTAACAGTAAGATGCACAAACTGCCAGAATGAATGGGCCAATTCAAACTCTAATCTGCACAATACATCTATTTCACAAATGGCTGCACAAATAAAATGTACATTATATCATCCATGAATCAAGTGGGGTAAAGTCTTTGCAAATTTTTAAAATACAAACAATATTACGCATGATGCATAATACCTGACAGCATCTCGCAGTTAATTTAGGTCCTGGATATGAAATCGAGTCAATGTACTCAAACATATTTGTCTCCAAAGATTTTATTGATTAAGCGTTTTTACGGCCGAGTTGAAAAGGCCTTACTGAGGTCTTTTTACAGCCTAAGTCGAAAAAAATCAATCCGTTCCGAGGGAGCGACAGCCAACGCAACTTGAAAAGGCAGGCAGCTCCTCCTTCCTTCCTAGATGCCGATATCTAATTCCTGACTGCCGGACAGGAAGCTTTCGTAACGGGACGGTGCACATGCTTTACTGCTCCTGTAACGGCCGCCACTGACCGCTCCGCTAAACGCATGAGAGTGGTCCCGTCCAAGCTGACCAGAGAACGCTCCCAGCGTCGATCCATCGTTAGAAAGGGGATCTGACACTTCTAGGTTGAGGCGGAGATAAAAAAAAAATAGTAGGCGAGTGAAAGGACCCTATTTTGGTGTCTTGAAAAGGGACACCTCCAAAACAGAAAGGTTACGCAGAAGAATACCGGCGTATAAGTCACCTCACATGCGTCCAGCCACCATGGCAAACGGCGCTCATAAAGGCAGCCGAGGTTCCCGGTAATTTATGTGCCTGTCTCAGTCTATTTACAACTCAGTCGAATCAATCCTCATCTATTATTTTTACTGGTACTAAGTTCTGTGGGTTATTAATTATTGTTTTTCTTAGGCAGCACTTGCACCTGCAAAAAGGTACCCGACGTCGGCAGGACCCATGACCCGAAAATACAAAATCTGGCTTCTATATTTTTAATTACATATTCATTGAAACATTATTGTGACCACGACTGAAACACACAGGTAACTGAAAAAAATCAGACTTTTTACACCCATTGAGTTTTTAGATTCGTCTCCATTTCCAACGTGACATTTAGGCAGTGTACAGAATTAGCCTTTCACAATAAAATGTTCTCTTTTTCTCGCCTCGCTGCTGTCCTGAGTATCAGCCTTGTCCAGACTGGTGTAATAGGTATGCTGGCTAGTAACACCCGCTACAAACGGGAGCCTGTTCATTGCATCTGAGTAAAGGACCACAAAAGTGCTTTCTATTCTTCCTATATGCAAAACTCTGTGCATTCAATGGCTGACCAATCAGAAACAAGGATCCCAGGCATCTGGAGTTTGCTCAAAGTTTTGCAGGAGATCAGCGACGCGCCTACTGGGATATCTTTGGGCTGACTCATTTCACGGTGCATGGACACCACCTTGGAAGTGAGCGCACTCAGGTCATGGAAAGTTCTGGAAATAAACAGACTCCTCCACCTCACTGAAATTTGTTACACCTGTCCGTGTGCACCTGGTTCAATACAGCACTCACCTGACCGAACGACCCTAGACTGGCAAATATTTGCCTTCGATTTGGACATCTTGATACATACACTGAAATGAAGCTGTATTTGCCATTTGCACAAGAACAGATAGGCTGAAATGCTTCTTTTCACACATCCCACCCTGCTTTCCATTGAGATGCACAGACAGAGACACACACACGTGAGAGTGAAGCTTGGGGTCTGAGCACAGGGTTAGCCATTTAGCCGGCACTCCTGGAGCATTGTGGGAAGTTAAGGGCAATGTGACTACTCTGCTGAGGACACGATTAGAACCAACAACCTTCCGATCACAGGCACAGAATCTTAGCCCACTGAGCCACACACACTGCAAAACACTGCATTGTAATATTTCGTAGTATCTTGTACCTACCATATACCTCCAATGTATTGTAATGAAATTATATTCAGTCCCTATTAATACTGTATATGGTGATTTTACCCAATCACAGTCCCAGCAGTAATGGCAGCAGAAAGCGATTCTGACTCTGCACTCCATCGCAGCGGCTCTCTCCGTGGGGAAACGTCGTGGGCAAACCCTTTTTCCTTCTCTGTAGTTAATTACCCATTACGATATGCATTATCATAATGTGTCACAGTGCACTCTGCCTTAATGATGATGAGAGCCCCTTAATTAGTTGTCGAAAGCTAAACAGTCTGCAACTGGGGAACTCGCTGGCACCTATTTTGCCTCCCAGGGAAACACAAAAAAAATCCACAAAACTTGTCTCACCTTCAAGAAGTAGCATAATACATAATGTATACTGGTGTCCCGTTCAAAGGTCTCAAAGAGTGTAATTATGGAATGTCAGCTGATTGACACTGCTCTTGGTCTCTGACAAAGGGTCACCACATAACTGCCTGCTACCTGGTAGGACAGAACCTTGGGATCTTGGATCTTGGGTCCAAACCAGGAAAACTCACACTTGGCCTGGTTGCCTTGTACCGTACCGTACCCTAGCAAAATTGGCCTCCCTGCCCACTCCCCTACCGGTCTGCGATTACATTACGCTTAACGACCCTGTCCTGAGCTCACTTTTGTCATCACCATGCAACTTTTTTGTGTAGGGATAGGAAAGCACAATTGTACAAGAGATGGGAATTCATAACTAATGTCCTAATTAGGACTTATTTGGAGTCATTGGCACGATGGCACACGGATATAATTATTATCTATTAGCTATTTTTGTTTATTCGCACTGCACATATAACAAGATAATCCCATATTTAACCAAATATCTCAGTTTTTGTGTTTTGCATTCAGTTGTTCTTGAATACTCCTGTCGGCCCAAATTTCTAGCAAACACTGCACCTCTGGAATAGACCAAAGTGATCCCTTTGCACCACGTTTCTGTAAGTTTTGTCTCTACCCGATCTGTATGTGTCATTTTTTCACAACATAATTTTGGGAAAACAACACACAATCTGTGGAGCCTCCCCGATTCGCTCCTTCCGTGTCTGGTTCATGTATAGCGTACATGCGCACAAGCGTGTGTCAGTTGCATCAATGGTGTATTCTGTGTTCTGTACCCGGGCATGTTTAGCGATCACACTGGATGTGTATCGTGTTCGAATTCAAGCACCTGTGCTCGGGCTCTCCTCTGCAAGCGGGTCCAAGCGCGATTGAGCGCACTGGGCCGGGGCTCGGGACCCAGCGATCACGCTAGTCAAACAAACTGGACTTCGGGGGTCAAGCATGCTGAGGCAGGGTTTGCATCGCCTAGTGTGAGTGCACGCTCTGAGGCTCCGGTCCCTCTTCCCTGACAGAAGATATCTTACTCACCCCCCCACCTCCCCCAACCCACTCAGACTAAAAAAAAAACGGCAAGAGCAAAACATGCAATTAAATTAAGGCTTTTCAAAAGTCGTCCTGACGTTTCCAAAAGGGAAATACGGATCAAATTAGGTGATGGGGGGGGGATGTTATGGACTGGCGCCTGACAGACCTTGCAGTGTCTTTCTTTTGCGGTGACCCGGCCAGCCCAACACGAAAGTCACATTACGGGTGAGAAGTACAGTGAGTCCATTGTGGCCGGCCGCAGGATCCGGGTCTGGGTCCAGCGGAGCCGTCGATGCCGGTCCATTGCCCGGCCCGTTCAGAGCTCCCACAAGAACCCGTCATACTCCGGCGCACCTGAGAAGCGGCCAAACGTGAGGGCGAGAAAGCCGCCGGGAGGCAGCCGAAAAGTAAGACACAGGGAGCTATAAGCTCTCGCCGCGGCTCTTCGGGTTGCAGGGGCCGGGGGGTCCGCTGGGGGTCCGCAAGCGATGGATCTAAAGAAAAAAGCACCGGGTTTGCACAGATACTGATGCATCTCGCTACTTGCCGAGAGTCTCTGATATGGGTGTGGCTCCTTGGGGGGGGGGGGGCTCAACGCTGTTAGGCGATTGCTTTACTCTCTCAATGTGATCCGCAACCACTGGGGGGGGGGGAGGGGGCACACAAGCACCCCCTCCCTCCCAACCATGCAATTTCACACCCTGAAATTATTAGCATCACCTTAATCAGCTGGTCAGGGTGACTTGCATCATACATGGCGGCGATGGCCCTTCTTCCTCTGCGTTGGGGAGGGAAATGTATAAGTGCGCACTGGAAACGTACATCTGATTGAGGTAGGTGGTCATGGTGGTTAGGGAACAGTGCCCAGCACACTCTAGTCCCAAGAGGGGGTCCCGCTCTTGTACCCTTAAGCTGTATACTTAACCTTAATTGCTTCAGTAAAAAACCCGTCTGTTTAAATGGCTGAAAAACACTGTAAACTTTGGGCAATGCAGCTAAGCTTGGGAAAAAAAAATACCTGCAAAGGTTACAAATACTGCAGTGTCTGTTGAAAGGCCAGCACAGACGACGCAGCCAAGACGGTGTGTTCAGACCCAGGGGCGTCGCTGGGAACCCACCGGCCAGAGGGGAACCCTTCCGGCGTCCTGCGAGGGTCCAACTCTGGGGTCAAAACAACTCGGCGTAGGCAAGTGATGAGAGGGAAATCGAAAATACTGGACAGGTGAGACATAAAGCGGATCCCTGTATGATATTATTAACCCACAAACGTGACATACAGCCCAGGCACTGCCACCATCTTCTAAGTCAAAAGATGGCTGCCCACCATAACTCCACTCGCTAGCTTTTCCTTCACAGCCTATTAAGGAACAATAACAGTATTTTTTAAAAAAAAAAAAAAAACGGCTGGAGATTTCACCCTGTTCCCTTTCCGAACTAGAAAGTAGGCTCTATTTTTCTTCTTCGCCTCTTGCTAAGTTAGCAGGAATCTATCAGAGCCCTGACACCTTTATTGGTGAGTGGAGACAGCCCTTTGGGTCAAGAGCCCTTGGCCCAAATCGCTGAGCGAATAATGGCTGATCCCCCGCGCCCCTCGTGACGCTGAAAGGGCCGCACGCCGGGGAAGTTCGCCGCCATGCCTCCTCACCAAGGTGGTCGCTGCTCCAATACATTTGGCAGAGGTGACCGTCTGTGCGTTTGGGACAACATTTCCTGCATGCGGGAAGTTTGCGGCGGCTTGTTTTTCATTACAGCCTGTTTGTAGCGCAGGGGGTGAAGAAAAAGGAACAGCTCAACAGTCGGGGACACGGGGAAATTGAGAAACACGCTTTCTGACCCGGGATTTGTCGTGAAATAAGGTATGACAGTTCAGACAAATCCAGGAATCTGTTCCATGCAAAATTAAATGATATAAAATCGACTGAAAACCTTACAGTACCGACTAAATAATGTTGCAGAACATTATATATGTATCTGAAATACAGATAACATCAGATACATATATTAAGTATATACATAGGCCTATATCGACTCTGCAGTCTTGTAGTATGTTCGTGATATATTAAATGACTGTATAGTCGCTTGACCTAAATAAAGGAGACAAACAGGGAAAGTGGCCTCGCTGGCCGGCCGGCTAGAGGTCTTTATGGCAGCAGGAGTTAAGCTACCGGCGTTAAGCTGCTCCCTGCGGTGCGGCTCAGGCCCGCTCTCATTGTTGACTGGCGCCCCCTAGTGAGAACTCTGCTGTCCTCGCACCGAAGGAGGAGGAACTGCTATCCAGCCTCCCACTGAGAGGGACCTGTTTAATCTCGAAAAATAAAAATGCTGCATTGTTGGTTTTTCCTTTTTTTCCAGGGTAATGCTTGAGAGCGCACCTGCCTTCTCCGCGTAATTAAAGCCCCTTTTGCGGGGCGAGGGAAGGTTTTCGGAGCGCTGTTTTCTTTGCGCTCTTAACCTCAGTGTGACTTGAAGACATTAAAACCAACTTTCCTGAACGAAAGTCGTCCCCTAGGCTCCTTATTCCCCCGGACGCGAGAAGGTTCAGTTACCTCGTTAGTGTCCTGCAGGTAGAATAAGTCAGAGTTTAAGTTTGCCGCAGGCTCTGCACTTACGCAACGGGGACTTCATTCCTCTCTTCTATTAAAATAGTTACGCCTCATTAACAAGCGGCATACTGATAAAGAGGTCAGTGCGATGTTAAATACAGGTAGGCCTAAGTGAAGTCGGGCAAACACTGAACACACGCTGATATGCTTTTCTGTGAAGTTTCTTCAACTGAGATGAATGCCTAACAGCGCTCCTGAGAAGAGAAACACTGCAAAACACATATATGATTAATATAAATACAATGGGAGGATAAAACGCATGCAAACGCAGAGGTCATATGTATCTGTCAACCAACATCATTTTTACTAAGCCACTTACATTTAGCAACCCCCCCCCCCGCCCACTAGGATACTTTACACTCCCACCGTAACACAATGTCGCTCCCGGGCCCGCATTTGCAGGCAAACACACAATCGCTTGTTTTAAAACCCCCCGTGCATGAAACATTCTGTAAAACTGCTACTTCCGATACATTATTTAGACTTCGTTTGCTTTCATAAAATGCATTTTGGGTCTGTTTTCTATTTTCTGGTCATTGTATTTCCATTACGTCCTCTTTAAACATTAACTACTGCTTTGTTTACGAAACACTTCCCCCCTGCTTAAACATTTAAATGTTTGTCGGTCAGGACTTCTGCCTGCGCGCTTTTGACGGGAGCCGGCGCCTAAAATGTGCTGAGAGTTCAGCATTTATTGCCTTCCCCCCCAAAGGGCGCTTTCCCCGCTATTCGCCCACCGCTGCTGCTGAACACGGCTTTTGTGCGGCAATAATAACCGAAGTCGCTCGGTTCCTCCTTTCAATCCGAAGTAATGCACTGGCTCGCTTCAGACAAGTGTGGCGTATCCCACTACTTCTCTGGTACTAGACTCAAATAAAATATGCATCTACTATATATTTCTATACATATTTTGGTTTAAAACGCAGTGCGTTACGCTATCTACCTCTCTCAGAAGTGCTAAATATATACACAAAAAGTAGGCTACGTTTAATTCCGATTACACAGTTGGTTTCACCCTGTGGCCAGAAGCAATATTAAATGCACGACTGTATTGCATTTATATGTTATTTTATCAGTATCGGGATCACTTTTATGCGCCAGGTACTTTACCATATACGTGAAATTTGTTTCGTCCCGCCGAACGTAAAAAAAAACGATAAAAATCTACAGTGCAGATTATACACAGAAGGCTAACGGTGAGAGAACGTGCCTAAGAAAATGCAACGTGCAGAGAAGCATGCGCTGCAAAGACAGTCTTTTACAAATTAGCGTAAATGAGTTAAAATATAGGATGCATGTACATTAAAAAAAAAACAATAAGCACAGAAGTAATTGCTGCTAATTGGGTGGGAGGAGGTTGTGTGGGTTCCTCATTACAGCTATTAAGGGGCTGTAATGTGTATTGATATGCTTTTTCTTTCATTGCCTGCCTAATTTTGCTGTAGTGGAAAATTCTATTGTACTGTGTCCATGTGGCATTTGTCTGTCCTCAGCCGGTTCCCTGACCCCCATGACTCTCTCCCACACTGGAGCGGACGGACTGATCCTAGTTGCAAGGCAGAGGAGCTCAGCACCACCGGCTTCTGATGGGCACGGATCAGGAAGCGCCAGCGAGCAGCACGGACCCCCAAGCCAACCACCCCGCGCACCGACGGTCCTGCTCTTTTGTTTTGGACTCTTTGACGCAGGTTGGGTCGAAAGCCAGGTCCGGCCGCCTGGTCGCCGCTTGGGGTGAGGCGGACCAGGCTGGGGGTTCCCCTCGCAGGCTGTCAGAGACATGCGGCGTGACGCTCTGTCCCCTGGTGACCCTGGACGTGATTTTCGCCAGACCGTACAATAGAGGAGGGTGCGATCCAGAGCACGGGGGAGCCGGCCATGAGATTTACAGCCCGACTGGAACAACATGCACGCGGGCGTCGTGTTCTCTGATGGGCCGTTAGGGTCAGATCACAGGATCGACGGGGGGGGTGAGCAAGCGCGCAAGCTTGTCGTCCACTTTGGGCATCAAGCCGCTGGCTCTGGGGGCAGGTGTATGCCGGACGGTCAAGACTGCGACCTGATAAAACACCCCGGCCTCCGCCGGGCCTGCCAGAGGTCATTGAACCAGGTCGGCAAAAAGCCCAGAGAGAGGCTACGGGATGCGGAAACGGTACAGAGTTAGGGAGCGGCGTGGCACAGTCCACCCGGGGAACGACGGAGAATGTGAGCAGAGTCGGCGAAAAACCGTCGAGGGACCGTCACTGACACAGGATGGGATTCCGAGCCCCTGGAGCCCCCCCCCCTCCCAATTCCACTGCGCAGCTGCCTGCTTCATTCTGCAGATTTCAAGTAAAGAAATCCCAACCTTCTTATGTAATGTAATATCCTTTAAAAAAAAGTGAATCGGCAAGATAGCCCTTTGAAACAAACTTCTCGTCTGCTTTCCTTTCTTGTTTTCATAGGGGCGGAATATAAAATTACCAAAATTAGATAAAGCCCCAGTAACATGACAGAGAAAGGCTGCCCCCCCTGCTACCCCCGAGGTCAGAGGAGACATAAAAGTCAGTGAAACTCAAGAGAGCCCGAGGGAGCAGGTGAAGTGGCTCCTTCTGCTTTGATGCTCCTCACACATAATAAAAAGGCAGAAAAGGGTCCCGTGCGCTGGTCCGGTGCACTGGTCCAGTGCTCTGGTCCGGCCGGGGACAGGCACCCCATGCTGGCCAGAGCGCACGTCGCTGCCCGCGGCCCAAAGAGACGCCGAGAAAAGCAAGATCCGTTCAAAAACTGGGGGTCATAAATACAGACAATCTGGGCAAAAGCGGCAATTTATTCCTAAAAACAAATAATAGCATCGCCTTTGCTGTAATTTGGCTAAATTATACATGAATACTACATATATTCACACAGAAGGGAGGTTATTTGACCAAAACGTGTCACAGGACAAAGTCATTTGCATGGATTCATGGTCCTGGATTTATTTAACATTATTTATTTATTTTGAAGTGGTCTCAGGATGTCCTCCTGGAATATGACAAAGCTGTCCCGACAGGGGCCCTAATTGCCTGCCTCCCCTCATAACAAATGTCCCTGGTTATCTTCCACCGCAAAAGGGCCTCTAACTGAATTAGTGCTAATTAAATTCCTCTGCGTGCCGTGCCTCATTATGAGGAGAGGGGACGGGGGGGGGGGGCTAATGAATGGGCCGACGGCGGGGAGAGAACGTTCCCTACACCGAGACGGGTGGGGGGGTGCAGGGGGAATGACAGCGACAGGAAGAAATCCAGCGTTAAAATTGAGACATCGTTAGCATCTGATGGATCTAATAGTGGCGACGGGGGAAGAAATATCACTCTGAGCTGGATATCAATCCCTACGACAACAATAAGCCCAGCTAAATAGAAGATATAGATCAATAACTCTTTTTATGGGGGTAAAGTAAAATAAGGGATAATTTTGCCCGATAAGTACAGCTCTGACAGGGGCAAATAAAGCAGCAAGGATTTATCCTCTAAGTAGCAGATGAGATGACTGCGGTTTGGAGGTTCTGGTGAACCCATATTACCTCTGGAAGGCAAAATAAAAATCAACAAGGCAGCGTGCTGTGATGGCAGCCATCCGTTCTTGGCAAATGGAACTGTCACCCTCAGTGTCATTTCCAGAGTAGCCGATGAAGGAGATACTCGTTTTGCTGATCACACGGCAGTAATGTTCCGGCAAATTAATTCCAAATGGAAAAGGCATTATGGGCATTGAGAAGACAGAGATCGTGAACCGAGGTGGATGGAAATTCCTGTCTCATGCGAAGCGGGACGCGAAAAAAAAAAAAGCCATGTGTATTAAAATGCTGGCTTTCCGAGCATCTGGATGGGTTAATGCCAGGATAATGCCGTTTCTCTGCGGTTCGGTTGATGCAGATTCCCCCCGCCCCCGATATCTTCGTGGGGAGGATGGAGGCCGGCGACCAAGAGCGGGTGCGACGGCAGGAGCCGCGAAGGGCCCGCGGGGCGGGGGGGCACGGCCCGCTGGATGCCAGGAGGCTGCAAACGGATCGACGGGCGAGGCTGCCGCCTGTCAGTTTGATTAACAGATGGATTATGGGGGAAAAAAGTCACTGGGGTGACACACACACACACACACACACACACACGTGCTTACTAGACAGAGTGAAACTGGGATGGTGGGGGGTTGAACGCGTAAACTCAAAGCTGGATCGAATTATGCCGAGCGTTATTTTCGTGATGCAAACATCGCTCAGTGTAAACGGTTCCTCTGTTGTGTTGAAATTGAGGTTTTGCCTCGCATCCCGCGCAACCCCACACAAAACAACAGCAATTAGCCCAGCGTGCTGCACTCAGCTGCACTGGCGTCACGCTCCTCGCCGGATCATCAATACTAGTCCGCTGGCATCATGATTCAAATTAGACATAACATGCCCTCCACTCGCCACTGAACAAACATGTCATCCAGACATCTTGCCCCAATTACACCCAGAATTACTTTTTTTTTGTTTTTCATTGATATCTGTGTTGGGACGTGTAGCTTAAATCCTACTGGCTGAATGTATTTGTGCTGCCCTTACAGGAAATCGAAATTGTAGAGCGTGGGACCCGGGTTTAGGCCAGCCGCTTCCGGAATGCATCTCCAGTGCAGCCTGGTGCAGTTTGGAAAAAGGCTGCAGGAGTCGGTCCTGCCCTGTTAGGGCCAGAGCCAAAAACCCGGAAGAGGGGGGTTTGCAGTTTGGCGGGGGTCTATAAAAGATACCCAGCTCCC
>JAODKF010000116.1:4479723-4492780 GCA_026779585.1 Mormyrus proboscirostris
GGGGGGGGCTCCAGAACCCAGTGCCCCTATCCAGGATAGGCGGCGGGAAGATGGATGGCTGTATCAATGCCCTTCAATGCATTAGCACCTTATCCAGAGTGAATCTGAGCCGTATGCCCTATGCGGCCTGGGACGGGCTCCAGGGCCTCCACAGCTCCAGCCATGATAAGTGGTTTGGAAGAAGGATGAATAGTAGTCATAATAAATTTTGGCCTTAATAATGTAGCATCTGATTCCACTGTCATCTCTGGAAAAAAACCTATACGTTCAGTATAATTTATTCAGATTTTAATTCCCAGAACACCGAGAATGGTTCTAGGCTACTGGTAGAATAAATAAATAATTTAAGGTATTATTAAACAAAAATAATAATGTATTCTTATATGAATGTAACCGAAAGAAAATATCATTGACACATAAACAAGATCTGAAAGATTAAGTAATTCCTCATCATTTCATGATTTTACCAGGATGATAGCAGAGCCAGAAATGCCCGCCGTCTGTCAGGTATAACATTTCTAGTTTCATGTATCTTTGATGGGCTGGAAATGATATATGTTTTTCCATAAGGGTAAGTGAAGAGGAGTCTGGACTGGGGTCATCACGCACCCCCCCCCACCCACCCCATCTGTAACAAAGTACTTTTATCCTTGGTAACCCAAGCCTCAATTCAACCCGCACAAGAGGGCAATAAAAATAATGTGATGGACTATGGAATACGCCTTTTCTCACATTCCAAAACACACTACTTGGAAAGAATAATACTCACTGACAACAACAACAAGAGTTATATATATACATATATTTAAAAAAAAACCCACAACCGTCAGAAGGATCAACAGGAAATAGGTGGACGTAAGCCTATGTTGTAATAACCCATTTATGTTGTTATAGTGAACATGTAAAAGTTACTTCTATCATTATAGAAACCATTAATTTCAAATAATTAAATCTTTCAGCACATTTTACAGTATAAAAGCATAAATTACACCTTGACATTTTGATAGTTATACCTAATTGCAGTGTGTATATGAAAGCAGACACAGCAAAGCCTGAGTCTGCAGTGCGATTCTTGCATTAATGAGGGAAATACCTTAATACCACATTCCGGACACTACATGCTTTCCATACTATTATCGTTTACCTACTGCTGAACCGCTGATTACCTTAAACAAGCATAAACAGGGCGGTTAATTAACCGCTTATTTCCACACTGAGTGATACTGGGCGAGTCTCGGTTGATCCAGCATTTCTGCTGTCAACCTCTGGCCTTGGGAGGAGCCAGCCGTCATAATTAGGGTATTTATCGAAGCATCGGGAAATTACATTTAGCTTGAATCCAAGTATTTGTATTTTCTTCATTTTATTTAGCAGACACTTATATCCAAAGCAACTGGGAGCTGAGAGCATAGCCCAGTAGCCCCGCGGAGAAAGCAGACCGCCATTTTTGGGATTTGAACTGGTCACGCATAGCATCCTGACCCACTCATCTAAAGTCTGATTCATAAAAAAAATGCTCAAAATCAAGCCTTGAATGAAATGTTCATCGATCAACAAGTCAATCGAAGGAATTGGGTGTTGTTATGCAGAGCTGACATATGCAGTGAAACTGCCAGTGCATACTTACCCTCCCTACACTGGGAAACACCCTCCCTTCTCCTTCTTCTCTTGGCTGCTCCCCTTAGGAGTCGCCACAGCGGACCATCTGTTTCCATTTCTTCCTGTCCTCTGCATCTTCCTCTTTCAGACCAACCACCTGCATGTCCTCTCTCACCACATCCATAAACCTCCTCTTAGGTCTTTCCTCTTTTCCTCCAGCCTGGCAGCTCAATCCTCAGCATCCTTCTCCCTGCATACCCAGCATCGCACCTCGGTACCTGTCCAAACCGACACAATCTCGCCTCTCTGGCTTTCTCTCCAAACCGTCCAACCGTCTGCGCATATCCTTCCTACAGTGGGAAGCATGTAACACAAGGTCAGTACAAGACCTTCATGACACCTTCAAAAATCATGTGCTAGACTATTATACTGTCATCTAGGAGCCATTAGTTAGGGAGTCATACAGAGCTGACTGAGCTATTCTGTGGGAACTGGGGGGTGACATTTAACCAGCTCACTGTCCAAATTCTGGTTTCACCAACGAGATTTCAATCCATAACCGATGATCACCTTGTTAAATGTCTACAAGCCTTCAGAACAGCATGTTTGTGAAATGCAAATTTAAAATGTACTATGTATTTATGAATATATCAATTGTTCACTATTGCTGTTTGATATATATATATATATATATATATAATCCAATCTTAAATTACTATTAACCAAAAAGGGGTCAAATTGCAAATTGGAACAGTGACACATGCAGGGGCCCGAGCGTCTCGAGGGAATGAAGATAAAGGCGAAGAATTCATTAAAATACTCAAAAAACGTATATTTACACAGTGCGGAATACAGCCATACAGACTGCAGACAATTACACTCTGCAACTATCCAATGAGCGCTTCGGGTTGCAAAGTTATGGAGAATAGGCGGGTGCAACGCTAAACACTGTCCAATAGAAAACTGCAAGAAGTTTGATTGACAACACCCAGCCAGCAGCGCAATACGTCGCCGCCATATTCAAAAATGTCTGTTTAGGATAAGAGACATACATGCATGCGAATATAAAGATGCTACTATACTGTTTTGCATTGTTTCCGCCTAGTTAACTGAAGACGTGAGTGTCTCATGTGTATTTAGCTGGGATTGCGTTTGGAGAAACCCGAAGACTTGTCATGTCCGACAAGTGTCCCAAACTGAAGCTGAAGAGGAAGAAATGTGCAGCTCAGGAGTGCAGCTTTGTGACAGAGAGCGAAGCACCGCGGCAAAGCGCCCCTCAGGCCGGCCATGCTGGTGCCGCGGCGAGCACGATGCCTGCAGCACAGTAAGATAATCACGTGCCGCACTGTTATCCTTATACTGCAGGAAGCGGCGGATTAGGTAGTTACTGTTACACGGTTTATATATCGGATAGCCGGGTCTTTTTGCAATGGGGTGCAAACAGATCGCACTGGGCTGGAGCAGCCGTCTGACCCGATAAGGTCCGGGAATCCAGGCACATGAGATCGTTACGGCTATGAAGCCAACGCAGTGTTATTTTGTGTCGCTCCTGTCCTTTCTTAACGGATGTTCATAACGTCAAAGAGTAAACAGAGAAACCGAATACATTTTAAAATGTGTCTAGCTGGGACGAATTCCCTGCTTTGACGGCTGCTTATATTGCATTAATCGGTTTGTTAACAGTGCCACCAATTTGTTTTCGGACATATTAATAATCAAAAACGATTTTTGGTTGGTATAAATGCAGGAACAATCTTGGGGGAGGGCCTATAATTTTGTGTTCACATAGAGAACTTCTCTTCCTTGTAGTGATGCATGGTGGGATAAGGCCGACCTCCCGGGGATGAAGCAGCTGTGGGCATCTTTCTTGAAGGCTGCTGTCCCGCAACTGGGGCAGGACATCTGGAAAGCTGTGCCCGTCCTTCCTGTGGCTCCTCCGCCGGTCCGTCTGCGTTTCCAGCTTTTATTTCCCTCTGACGCAAGGTGGCCACTTTGGAAGGGAGCCCATCTGAGATAAGATGACATCGTTGGGAGGGCTTAGGGGGTGGGGGGTGATGAGGCTGACAGCTCTGGGACACACACAGGAGATAACCTGATCACTTATGCAGTTAGCTGATGCAAACTCGCATTTTAATAAATTATTCATTTCGGGGACTGCTTCGGCCGGAGAACATTATCTCTCGCGGCAGCGGGCAAGGTGGCGAACGTGGCACAATCAGCAGGGGGGAGTGATGAAACGGGCGCTGCCGCGGGGCTACATTCCTCAGACCTGTCCTTTCTTCCCCTTTAAATGGCTCCATGCATGTGCTGTTTGTGTGTGTGTGTGTTTTTTTATTTTTATTTATATAAACCAGGGGGTGGGGGGCGGTGGTGCTCCTGCTGTGAACTTTGTCGGTCTTTAAAAGAAGTAATTTTGTTTTTATTTTTTGCCATAGAGGCCGTCAGACGGCGAGAGCGCTGGGTGCCGGCGGTGCTGCCGCCTCGCTGATGAGGTGGCTCCCTTCCCCCCGGTCGTTAATCCGCATGTCCGCCCCGTCACCAACACGGACATCTGCACGCCCAGCAGTCCTCTGCGCCCGGCTGATTCCGGGCCAGATCCGAGGGAAGACGGGAGCGCGCGGTGGGCCTGCGATTCTGCTGGCCGGCAGGTGCGAGGAGAGGAGATGGCGGGGGGCGGCGGCCTCCGTCTGGACACGGAGATGGGGCGGCGGCCCCCGGCCGTACGGGAGACGGCGGCGGGCGTGGGCGGGAGCCCAGGGACCACAGGGGCGGCCGCGGGCGAGAGATGCTCGCGTGGCATGATTGAGAGCGGCCCGGAGACGATCCCTACGGGGCTGCGGAATGAGTCCGAGTGCCTGGAGGCTGATGGGAATCTGAGAGGGGCCGCCGGCTTGGCAAGCTGCCCCCTGTGCACCATGGCGTTCCCTGCCGGGTAAGGCTGCTCCGGAGAGATGGATCCGCTCTCATTCCGTCATTGCCAACCTGCTGCCTCACTTCTCTCTCCCACTCTCTCTCACACACACACACACACACACACAGTCTACAAATTCATATCATTGTGGGGACTCTCCATTCATTTCTATGGGAAAAACCCTAATCCCAACTATGACAGCCTTAACCTCTACCCAGCCTAACCTTAACCATAAGTAGCCAAATAAAATACACATATACCCACAGAGAAAGGCCGGTGCTTTATTTCCTGTTCAACACAATGAATCCTTCTGGAAACAAACCTTGTAGGCCTCATCATGGCTGAGTGCCATGACACTCTCGCGCTCTTTCTGCGCCTGGTACGTTAATGGAGCATCGTTTATGTAACGCCTTGCTGTCTTCGCACGGCCTGTAAGCGGGCTACTTTCATATGACTAATACACAATTTAAATTCAGACATAAACAAGCTCAATTCGCTGACCCTGTAACACTATCCCATTAGCCTCTCTATCCAGGAGCTATTTGGGATACATTTACATGCGGGTTGCTCCTATTCCACAATGATTTCCCTTAAATACTATAAACAAGGCCGGGGCAGGTTGCCGATGACGGCCAAGCAGCTGGGTGAATGAATGTCAGTGTGAAAATCAGTGGTGACTAAGCATTTTGGGGGATGGTTTCTGACAGAATGAAGTTAGCGGCGTTGCTTGGCTAGGCTCCTGTGATGGTTCCTGGTGCTGGCACCGTTTCACACTCTCCCGGTGTTATTCAACACCGAATACTCGGCGTGGTCCGTCCTCATTCCCTATCGGTGAAATGAAAAAATGGCTGATCAAAACCTACCGTATCTGTGGCGGGTGACACACTATGGGTTTGATGAATTGCCTTTAGGCAAGTGTATCTCAATCCAGGACCCCCCAGACGGTCCACATTTTTCTCCTTCCCAGCACACCTGTACCCGGGTATGCGGCGTTCTTCATTGCCTGACTCTCTGATTCGGGGGGGGGGGGTCCCAGAAGGACTGATTTGGGAAACATCGCCTTAAGGTTTATGTCAGTTTGTTTAGCACCGTTTGCAGATAGATGCAGAAAAACCCGCCACGGTCCCGGTTTTCACACATCAAATGCATTTAGATGAGGTCTGGGCAGTTATTTTCTGAGGTGGGCCAAATCCAAGCAAATCCAACAGGGGCCGTGTCCCATGTCAGCTGTAATAGAAGGTGATATCTTTTGGGGGGGGGGGGGGGCTTCCTTTTGCGTGCCATATGGAAGTTGCTGTGTATTTGTGATTCTCCATGGCACTTGTCGATACATAAAATTTTACTGTTTTTGTTTTAAGTATTGTGTCGGCTAGTAAATAATATCTCTGTGGATCACACGTGGCCCAGGTCTGGTCAGGTAAATTAAAGTCATGCGAACATCATAAAGTCTGTGGATTTAAGAACATCCTTCACTGCTGTCTCACAGATGGTTGTTCATGCTCACTGTGTGATCTTTCTCATGCTACAGAATCATCAATGTAGGAAGTATCTGACATTTTAGTCACTCACTTCAAGTGTGTAATTGCGTTTGTTCGGCTCTGTTTATTTTAGTCTGACACGATGCACTTGGATTGTGCTCCGTTGCTTGGTCTGAATGTGGGTCTGCTTTGCAGAGCATCCACACAAATAAACAGCACAGAAGCCGATGCTGAATTTGGTAGAATAAGATATTTAAAAAGATCTGGGTAGTGGAGCAAAGGCTGGTGAAATTTTAAGGCCCTGCCCCCTTACTATAATACTGCATGGTGATTGGCTCTACAGAACGTCATTCATGTTCTGTTCCAGTTCACGACTTCAACACAGATGACTACAATGAAATGGGCTCAGATATTGGTCACAATTCTATGAATCGCTTCACAATATTTTATAAGTAAGGTTTTGGAGGATATTACATCCTTTGCCTGTGTTTTGCTTGTTCAGTATTTCACATACTCTGCTTATATTTTACTTGCCTTTAACCTTGGGAAGAAATTATTCCTTTAAATGGTTTGGTAATGTACAGGACCAATGGTTTGGTAATGTATATATTTTAGGCCCTTATAAAGTCTATGCAATTAATTCTGAGGTTTTCTTACTTGAGAACTTGTACAGAACTTGTACACAATTTTATGTGGCTAACTATTTTTACCAGATAACTACTGTACCTTAAACTTCCTGGCTAGCAGACATTTAGTTTTTCCTCTTTTTTCTGTTTGATCATCTTCCTAGCAATCACGGGCATTTAAAGCTGTATCTGCCGCTTTTGTGTGCAGTTCAATGCATTTTGAAAGGCGTAATTAGCTTCACCGAGACGGCAGCCGGCACGTTCCAGCGCGTAAACACCTTCCCCGCGAGAGCGCGTCTGCTCCGACTGTGCCCGCCGTCGACGCGCTTTGTTCGCTGGCAGCGCGCTGCGATCTCGGTCGCCTCTCGCGCTCTTCAGCCGCCGCGCGTGCCAGCTGCAGATGTGCAGGATCCGATGCGCTTTAATGGCACAGGGCAAGGCGGGAGGTACTCCGTTTATATGGAGTGAGTTCCTGCGGTGGCTGGGCCATGTTTTCCAATCCCCGTTTCTGGGGTGTTGTTTAAGACGGCCGATGTGTTTCTTTTTTTCCCTTTTGGTTGTGTAAAGGGGGTGGGGGATGATATATCTTTTAAGTCATTCCCCCAATTTTTACATAAACATTTAGGAATGGAAACACTGATCATAGTGTGACTTCTGAACACGAATGACCGATGTGTCACTCAGGGTCGTCAGTGCTAAATAACTAAATAATTTCAGTTTAACATCCTGGGTTAGGGCACTGAGACGGTCATTAGGGCAGCGCTGACCTGATATGACCCCGTATAGCATGTCAGCCCCAGAGTGGCGCTCCTGTGCTATCCTGTATCTCTACGGGAGAGTTACGTCAGCAATTTTAAGCAGCTGCTGACGTAATTATCATTGAGTATCGGGTAAGTCCATTCCTGCAGTAACAGTTATGGATAAGGCAAACTGTATTAAGACCTAGGTTGGTTGCCCCCTTCTGGGTGTTACCTCGGCTCATGGAAGTTATACTTGAGTGATCTTAGGGTGGAAAGGAAAATGATTGATTCAGACAGATAATCAATCAGATTGCAGAGGAGGTGGGTTAAAGCAATTAGAGGAGGCGGGACCAACTAATCATATGGTTTGGTCCCACCCCCTCTAGTTGCTTGGACCCACCTCTACAATCTGATTGGTTATCTCTCTGAGTCAGTCATCTTTCCTTCTGCCCTCAGAACATTTTTGTGTAAGTAAAACTCCCATGAGCACTACTTCACAGGCCTGAATCATTAGGAGTCTTGTGGATTTTAGCTGAAGGTGCTTAGATCTCCTCTCTTCTGTGGGATCAGTTATAAAAGTAATGGAAAAAGTACCTTAGGTCAGTTCAAAGTATGAAAACAAAAGTCCAGCGTGTGAACCAGAGTTGGCGGTATAGTCACCGTGAGGAGCTGCGAGGGCCGGGGTCCTTGCGCGGGTAAGAGGCACAGCCGGCGCGGCCCGAACAAGGCTGACTTTGTGCCGGCAGCACGGAGCTGTGAAGGCAGGCTGGGCAGCACGAGCAGACCCAGCCTAGGCCACACGCCTTGGCCAGGGAACACAGCACTGCTGTGCAGCCCTCTGGCACAGACACCCGTGGACAATGGGTCCCCTTGTTTCCCAGAAGGAAGCGGGAGATCACTAGTTCCACGGAATGGGGATTTGGGGATTTGGGCTGGGGGGGGGGGGGGTGGAGTTACTTTACCGCTTCTTAAAGTGAAGAGTCCCCACAACCCCCCCCCCCGTCAAACTCATCCAGCCATCTGGGTGCGGGCGGGCGTTCTTGGAAAGTACATTATTGAAAATCTGCTCTAATTTCATTCCCCCCACCACATCCCTTTCGCCTGTCCTCGAGCAGGCCTCCTGCCTGCGTTCTGCCCTTCAGCCGAAGGGCGAGACTTCGGCAGGGCTCCGCAGCAAGATTAGCACGATGTGTGTGGGACGTACTCAAGAGCCCAGGAAGAGAGCGCGTGTCACACGGCACCGGGTGCACAGCTGGTGGAATGCCGGCTGTAGGCATGTGGTGGCGCACACTTCCCGGGATCGCCAGTAGGTGGTGTAGCAATCAAGGAGCTGTGTGGTTTAGGTCCTCCCTTCTGCTCTACGATTTCAGCAGTAGAATTATGCAAATATTCAGCAAGTTAAAGAATTTGTGCTTGTTTTCGAAGAGATTGATTTTACCATTTGCTCCACAAATCAACTGAATCAAACCATACTATTCTTGAGCGTCAGCTAATATCACAAATCCATGTTTGGAGTCGTCTGATGCATGTGCATCTACACAGACCTTTTTGAGTCAGTTAAAAGGTGGTAGCACTGCTTTGCCGTGATTGCCGACTACTGCTGTGTCATGCTCTCCAGTGAGACTAAGTGCAGAAATCATGATTACTTTTATTGGAAAACTGGAAGTATACCTCTGAGTTATACCACCATCAGGACCGGTGTTAGGGGCGCTGTTCTTCCACATGCACACGTTTACTATGATCACATGTGATCTGTGAATTATGTAATCCCACCCCCAAATAATACTGTGTCAGTCTGTATACAACATTCACGACTGTAATGTGCTTTTCTCCAGGTTCAGCCAGATGGACTGTGATGGACACCTCGCCAAATGCCTCTCCGAGATGAATGAAGACGTCACATGGTGATCCAGTCTTTCGGTTGATTCATCCTCCCGTTCTGCTTCCTCTATGCCAATCTGAAGATTGCGTTTCAGTTCATTATCTTTACTGTATCACTGGCGCTGTAGAGTGTGGAATATGTTGTTCTCGATGTCAAACATGAAGTCAGACAGCAAAGTTGTTCAGAAACTGAACATCTTACCAAGAAGATTCAATTACCAGATTGGAGCCATGGAAGGTTATTTCAAACTGGATCACATCAGTAGACGTTCCACTATAAAATGGGTACTGAACTGGAAAATAGTATCTGTGCAATCTGCTCTTGAATGTCTGGTGGACAGCTAAATGCATCCAGATGAAAAAAAACACAAATCTATACATGCATGCCTTGAGTCTTCTTGGGGTGTAATTTCTGTTTTCCCTGACGACTCATTTTTACCCATGAAGACCTTTCCTGTCTGTACACCCCCGCAATTCTCCTACTCCTGAGATTACGGACCTTCTTGGAGCACCATGCTATGTGCTGAAGGCCTGTGCTATGTGGAAGCACTGACCATCCAGAGAAGTAGGACTCTTCATCAGGCCAGAGACTCAGGCCAGTGCAGCGTGGATCCTGAACTCAGCCGGCAGATGGCCGTGCACTTTCCACTGTCTTCCAAGCCCTTCTCTTGGTCTCCCTGGTGTGGTTGCTTGAAAAACTTCATCCAATGCCTGTGGGTTTTTCCAAAATCGTCACAGTAAGATTCATTTCCACGTGATGCTAATGGGTGCAATCGCCAGATATCGTTGACTGTGATAAACGAGTAATTAAAAGAATGCTGGGAGATCCACGGACCCCTAAAGTATGTGGTGTGCTTGCATGACCTAAAAGAGACCAAGCAGAACTCAAAACAAATGCAAAGTGTCAGAAAGGAAAACCAGAGTTATGAGGGTACTGGGAAGAACCTACTACTGGTTTAAACACGGCCATTACCACTGGTTGTTAAAGTTTGAGGAGGCATTAAATAACGCATCGTGTTCCATATTAACACAATTTTCAGTTTTAATTTCTAATGTGCAAGATGATTATCCTCTGTATTAGTTTATTTGTCTTTACAGTTAAAATTTTGCTTAACTAACTCAGAGGCAAGAAAAATACAACTCACACCCAAAAAAACAAATTAATTACAATGAACGTTTACCGATTTACAAGTGTTACCTAGGATGTTTAAGACTAATCTGGTAAGACCAAACGATGCCATGTCCGACACCCAGTGCTGTCCCGTTGAAGATTGATTTTTCTCTTTACATATTTATAAAACAAATGCTTCAAATATAAAATTTTTCCCTGTAGCACACTGATAGAACATACTTTGCTTTGGACTTTAAACACAAAAAAATGCAGAGAACAAGAGTTGCAGTATTTGGCAAAAACACGCATCTTCGCCACTTTAAAAACCACGTTCTCTTAAGTCAGGTGCCGATCCAAGATACTGGGGGTTTTCGCTTATTGCAGAGGTGGCTCCTTGGGGCCACAGAGGGCCTCGTACAGTAGCTAGAGTGTGGATCAACATGGCTAAGAGGCTTCCTTCAGTCTGACAGGAGAACCCAGGATAGACTTCTGGTCAGAGCTATAAATATTTACACCGATGCCTCCAGCAGTGTCAAAGCTATCTGTCTTGCTGCGAATGTGTCCACGTGTTTGAAGCAGGTTCAATTATCTCAATGGCACATTCATACCAGTCATTAGCATATTAACCATACAGAGCATTGTAAAAGTGATCTGGTTGACGAGCAAGTCAAACAATCCTTTAAAATGTATTACACTCATGTTCATTATGTAATACCTGTGACTGTCCTGAATGCTTTGTGTCAGACTTAATCTAAATCCTTACCATTTTATACATTACATAACTTGCCTTTGATCTCCAAAGGAACTGTAAAGTATAAAGGTGTAGCCTAAATTCAAAGGAACAACAGCAATACAGTTTCAGCAGGTTTTCTCTCTGCCGTCAAGTACCACTGTAGAAAAGTTGTGTGATATCACAGCAGCCTGTTAAAAATGAGCTCCCAAAGTCGCAGGATTGCTTAAACAGGGAACCACCTGCATATGTATGGCTGGTGATTAGCCCTGTATGCAGAGATCATGTGTTTTTGAAGGCATGTAATCAAAACGATTAAAGCTTGGCCTGTAATCTCTGCCAGCTGCACTATCTGGTGCGGTCGCCTTTGTCGCTCTCGAACGACCAAGCCCCATTGGCTAAATGAGTGGGGACGGATCTAATTAATCCTATTATAGTATTATCATATTAATATAGGGCAGATTTAATCAAATAATTTGCATTGAAGATTTTCTCCTTTGGGAAGGGGGGTGTAGGCTATGTAAACTCCAAACTTAACTTTAAATTGCAAGTTCATTCTGCAGAGCATTCATGCTCCTTGTTTGGATGGGGGGCACAGGGTGGTGTTATGCATTACAGGACCTGGGTTTGGGTGCCCTGGTGGTTGCCTGTCCCGCATTTCGGGGGGGGTTCTCAGTGCTCAGGGCATCGGTGGTGTGGAAGTGCTCTTTCTCCTAGAGTGATGTCAGGAGTTATTGAGGCCCCATTGCCTCCAAGTCATGCTGCTCTCAAACTGCAGTGGCGTAAGTGAATGAGAATCGCAAATCAGAACAGTAGTTATAAGCAAACGCAAAAGCAATGAGTCCCCCCAAGTCATCACAAATCAGACATGGTTATACAAAGGAGTTCAGCATTTACCAAACATAATGCATCAAATAATTTAGATACACCCCACAAAAACAACATAGCTACACATTTTTACATCACATCCTCATCATCATCATCTTCATTATTACATCAACATCCGTGTCTAAAACACATCATAGTCCCGGTTCTCTATGGACGACACTTTTAGCAATACTTCTAAATGTAAAACGTCATGGGCCTTAAATCACAGCTGTACTCTGATTGGCTGGCGAGATACTAGCGGTGTGTGATTTGAAACCAACGTAGATTCCGGTGGAGACGGGAAAACGGGGAAGGCTCCTGACGATCGGCACGTCATTCGCCCCACCAGGGCTGGAAAACAAACGCAGGGCTGTGGGGGGGCAAACTGTTCTAAAAAGTAGCTACAATTTAACCCAGTGATTGTTTCAAGTGCAATCTGGAATACGGTGGAAAATATATACTGGATCATTGAGGCACTTCTTAAAAAATCATTTCATTTCCAGTTTTTTTTTTTGGGGAAAAAAAAACTTGCCAGTAAAATGCAACTCCTTTGTAGATGAATTAGCAATTAGCGGAGGAAAAAAAAACAAGGTGGTTAGAAATAAAAACATGCCGTTTCTTCATCAATAAAAGGCATCGATTTGTGTTTGCTACCTACAGAATAATACAAGTTTATTATATTTTTCCTTCATCGTTGTACATTCTTGTTTCAGAGGCCTGACCTCCTTCAAGATAACCAGTGTCTTTGAGAAATGAAATCGACAGGGAAAAAAGTGCACAATAATTCAAGTTCTGGATCAGGACTGTCATATTTACCCAGGGATGACAGGTGTACTAGAAAATTCTTTGTGGATGCAGGCACAGAATAAGCAAGCTTTTTTCCTCAGGTATAAAGCCAGTAGCGCCCCCCCCCCCAACACAAGGGTTAAAAATAAAAATGGAGAGTGGTTTGAGGAAGACTACCACTGACTGACCAGGGGGGGATTTTTTTTTCATATAATTTTGTACATTTTCTTTCTGTTCTTGTCTCCTTTGCAGTTCACCCAGTTCCCCCAAGATAATGTTTGTTTCCATCGCAAAAAAAAGTCTTGCACAGGGTTCCTTGACCTGGCAT
>JAODKF010000116.1:4508587-4525109 GCA_026779585.1 Mormyrus proboscirostris
GTCAGGGGGAGACAGAGAGGGAGAGAAAAGAGAGAGAGAGAAAAAAGAGAGTCAAGCCACCAACAAAATAAGGTTCCATGTCAACAACAGCAATCCCTCCGCAGCCTGTGTGTGACTGTTCTGTTATGTGTGTTTCATGTAATTATTTACTCGTACTAATTTATGATACTATATCTGTAGTCCTTAAACCCACCCTTAAGAAAAACACAAGATTATTTCACAGCCAAACTGATCATTTTTCCCCTGATCATTTCACATTAAAGGAATGCGTGTGGCTGGGGGGTGAGTAGATGCCTATTTCTGGTAATCAGAAATAAGGGGATGTGCCCAGCTTGACATTTCCATTTCTTTATAACCAAACGGCAGAGTTTCAGGATAAAGGGCTGTTAAAATTACCGCGCTCCCGGTTAAAAGCTGTTGTTTTTTGTTTGATCACCTGCTTCCTAAATGCAGCCCTGTCTGTTACGCTTCTCTCTCCATGCGAACTTAACCGGATTTGTCTCTCGCGGTTACAGCCGCAAGTCTGATGGCTCATCGGCTCGGCTGCTCTGGAGCCGGATGAGAATTTGGTGGAGAATTGGCTACCCACAGCCTCCTGTGGGGGGGGGGGAGGATCCACTGAGGACGCTGGGAGGTCAGGGGGTAGCGCTAGTGTCTGATGTGGAGGGAACTATCCATTGGTGACAAGACATGACACTCTCTGCACTTAATATCGAGAGATCTGCCCTTGCTTTGCCACAGCCGAAGATCTCCGACGAAGGCCGTTTATGAATATACATCGTCGGTGAGACTCTTGCTTGCCCCGGTCCTACCAACCACCCGACTGGGAACACACACACAAGAGAATGGGAACACACAGGCCTGGTCGCCTGCTCACAGCGGGACTCACCTTGGAAAAGGTACTCCTCTGTGTTCATGTCTGGATTGTCTGTGATGATGTCAAACGGGGACCGCCCGGCCATCATCTCAAACATGAGGACACCCAGTGCCCACCAGTCCACGCTGAACCCTGTGGGGCAGCGAGAAGCAGCTTCAGTCACAGTGCTGTGCTTCTTCCCATTTATTCGACTGCTTTCCATCACCTCCCTCTTTATCCCCGAGTTCCTTCATTGTTTCACCCATCGCTGCCTCGTTTTCCTGCCCCCTTACTGTTCACGTCCTGCTCTTACTAAGCTCCTCTGCTCTCACCTCCTTCCCTATCCCCTCCCCTTGCTTCCTGGCATCCCTACACACCTACCGTAGTCTTCCCCACGCAGGATCTCCGGAGCGATGTAGTTGGGTGTTCCACAGAAAGTACTGGTGGTGTCTCCGGGTCTGATTCCTTCCTATAAAAAGGACAGACGCACGCAGAGTGTTTACACCCTCAGAAGACATGCAGAAGGATTCATTCCTATTTTTAAATCTACAATCACGTAATACCACCAGAGGCGGCAGAATTGGTACAAGATGCAGAAGAAAGACGAGGGAACGGGGGGGATTTCACCTTGCACATGCCATAGTCTGTCAGTTTGATATGTCCCTCGTGGTCCAAGAGAACGTTATCCAGCTTAAGGTCTCTGTAGATTATACCCCTCTCGTGGAGAAAGTTCAGAGCGATACATATCTCGGCTGCATAAAATCTATGGAGAAAATTGAGTATACCACGTAAACACATATTCATTCAATCAATTAATATGATATTTAACTTAATGCATGACGGGGATTAAATCTCTGCTTGAAACCCTTCATTTTCCAGAGTGCAAAGTCTAGAATGTGGATTCAGAGGGAATTCAAAGGGGATTCAGACTTGTGATTTGAATTCATTTCTCATGAAATACTAGTTCTGTCCCTCATTTGCATAAGCCGAACATTCACTATTGTACTCTACAAATGACATTTTGAATTGCCTCTGAACATGTTTAAAAGTGTTACCCGTTCGGCAAGCACTGCTGGCACGGGCTGTGTGAGGTCTGCTCCGTGTCACCGCAGCCGTTACTCCCTGAAAGGGCTTCTGGGACCTTGGCGAGCAGCTCATGAATATGTGAGATCATTATCTGTGATTAACACGCTGCTTCACATACGAGATCACCACTCCCTGAATGCAGACCGTGTTGTAGTGACACTCGTGCCTCTACCAATTACCCTCGGCTTAATCCCAGTTTATTACACCGTGATTAAAAACGGCAAACGGTCCTGAACCCTGTGGGGCAACCGGTTCTTTCGTGGCAACCGGTTTTACCGTGGCAACAGCATCGCCAAGGAGCAGTCTGAAAAGTGCGGAACGGTCGGGCCAGATTTCGCTAAAAATCTTTAGGACACAACAATTCATCCTGGTGTAAAATATGGGGACTATAGCAGAGGGTGCTCACGCGCCACGCTGTGCGGATGGCGCCAACAGAAATGCAGCCTACGGCTCTTTGGGAGCTGAGCAGGTCATGTCAACTTAACCTAAACGTGTTCCCCGGAAAAGCCGGCCGCTTGCGGGCTACTGCATCTTCAGCGAGGCTATTTTGGGAAAAAAATCTCTGCGCTAGCCGGCATTTTTCAATTATACGTGCAGCGGGAGATGAGGGCAGAGAGCGGTGGGGACCGAGTGTGCTCACAGGCGCCGGCTCATGAGGAAGAGCCATCGAAGAGCGGTGTGCACGGACAAACGCGTGCTCCAGTTTGTGCCCCATAATTTCCCTCGTAATAACAAAATAAATAAACAAATGAAGGAAATTAGCCCCCCTCCCCTCTTGAAACGGAAGTGGTTGTTTCGTGCGCTGTCGGGCTTTTCACCGGGCATGTTCTTCTGGAAGCTTCCGCTGCCGTTGCATGTGGAACATCAGGTCGCCACCGTTGACGTATTCGATCACCAGGAACAACCTGGAAGGCAAACGGCACCCCAGTGAGACAGCCCCTCGTGGATTCCTACTAGTCCCCCCACCCCACCCCACCCCCCTGTGCCTCGACTGAGACCATGAATGCTTGTGAACGTATGCGACATGGATCAGGGGCGCGTATAAAAACGAATGCGTGTGTTAATCGAAAAGAGTGCAAGGCCCGGAAGCCTTCAAGCTCCCATCGGTGCTGGGGAGGCCCTACAAGACTGAACAGGACTCTTGCAGACAGCTTGGGATATCAGGTTGCTTCCACTTCTCTCTGACTCTGATCGGACCACCGTGCCCCCCCTCCCCACTTCCCAGTAATATACAGTACATTTTCTTCTCATTGTTGCTGGGTCAGCGGTTTGTCAGGAGCGTGCTGAAGCCTGCCAACCAGCACGCTCAAGCTCCTCGCTTCTCTCCGAGGAACTTAATCCACCCCCCCCCCCACTCACCCGCCTGAAGGTTCTCATCACTGTGGAGACCGTGCCAGGTGGCTGCATGCGGCGGCTTGTGGGCCCAGATTAGGGAACCCGGCCGAGCCCTGAACGGGCCCCAGTTGGTGAGTGGGGGTGGGGGCTGGAGTCAGAAACGCTCCCCCGGTGTGAGTTACTCGCCCGGGGAGGGTCGCCTTTGTTGGCATGAAAAGCGTCACCCGTAGCCACCCCAGCGCTAACTCCATATTGTATCCCGTGTTCTGCCCTTTTTCTCCCCAACAAAGCTAATCCCACAGACCGTCACCCTCGCTTGCTACCGAATTCCCCGCTAATGACGCCATTCGTGCAATCTGGGACCCCCACCGCCAACCCAAGGCGCGAGAAGATGGAACTGAACTGTGGGCTCCCCCGCTGGACCTCGTGACTCGTGTCTGTGAGCGAGATTCTGTGGTCCTTGGCATACCCTTCGAGGCAGGGGTGCTGTGCCTGGGGTCCCAGGCCACGCGTGAGGCGAAAGACGAACGGGCAACTTACCGACTGTCGGTCTGGAAACAGGAGTGAAGGCCAACCAGAAAGGGGTTGTTGGACGCCTGTTCGAACACGTGCTTCTCTGTCTGCACCCAGTCAATGTCCTGTAGAGCAGAACAAGCACAGACAGAGAGAGAATACCCAAGAACGCATTATTAACTCTGTTTTCTGTCCTCACTTACTTATCGCTTGTTTGACTCGCAAGGCAAACATACGGCAGCGTTGCTCGTTTAAACAGCCGAACGCATCTGCTGAAACGATTCAGGTTAAGCACGCTGCCCAGGGGTGCAACGGAAGCTGCCTGGTTCGCTTTTGCCATTACGCCACCTGCAGCCCGTACAGCAAAACGCACGGGGAATATTAAATCTGCTGCCGGTTTTCTCTATGAAATAATTTTTAAAAAAGAATACAGAGAGGAGACACTGCATTTGGCCACGATACACTAAAAACGACAGCTGCCGCACCCCCCGAGATGAGTACGTCAGCTCAATGGCACTACTCAAATACACAGCTGTGTAAATGGATTACGTAACATATAAAATATAACTGGCAAGCCTCGCTGTGCACGCCGGCCTCTGCTTGGGAAACGGGATATTGAACTGCCATGGATAAAGGTCACCCAAGTGATGTCAGGACAGGCTAGACTTATATTTCGTACAGGCTACCTGTCCAACTGTACACTCTACAGTACCTGTGCCCAAGAAACCACTGAAAAGGGATAATCGCAGGGAATGTGATGGAGGGGACTTGGGGGCCAAGATCTACCACACTCTGCAGCGGCTCGGCCCCTTTTCGCTATACGGGTGCGGGGGAGGGGCAGAGGACCACAGCCACCTAGAAAATACAACCACCACCACTCACGGGACACACTCTACTTAAGAAATCTTCTCAAAACATGGTCGGTATTGGTGAGATACAAAGAGAAAGAGAAAGGAATAGAAAGTCTCATGATCTGGAAGCAAAAAGGCAAAATGTATTTCACTGTGTTTTCATGGTTGGAGAAGTCTGGTTATGTCTCGTTGGTGGAACCAATCACTCTGTCACCCCGACTGACAGTGGGACTGTTGCCAGAAGTCCCTAATGGATACTTTTCACAGAGTAAGTTTTAACATGAGACAGACACAAGAGCCCACAGCCCACTTCAATAAATCACAGCAATTTAATTTCCTGCCAAAGGAAAGAAGATTACCGCAATGAGGATGCACAGGCATCCTGCAGGAAGACAGCTGCCCGCATTTATTTCACATTCCTGACCTTCATTCCTCGTCTAGGCACGCCGATTGATTATGGCTGGACCTCCAATTCAAGTTTCTCTTATTATGATTAATTTTTTTTAAATAGCCATTGCAAGCAACAAACCACTCACTACTAATTTCAGTGTGAAGTTTGTCCTAAATGGTCAATGGTATTTTAGCCTCCCTCCACCAGGGGGCAGTCACCATGACCAAAGATCACTGTTAATACAGTACAGGCCTTATTCCTAAGTGGATCTAAAAACACTAATGTTCCAGCCGGCAAAACAGTGATGAAAAGCCTTGATGAGAAGCCAGGTGATTATGTGCGGTGCCCAGGTGTACAACTTATTAATTGATTCATTTGGTCAACCATTTTACATTCACTCAACCTTTGGATACTCTTATTTTCATACAGGTGACATTTTAATACACATACAATAAACTTTTGCACAGATTCCATAGGACTTAAGGGATGGTAATTTTGGCACAGATTTCGTAGGTCGTCGTTTCCCGAAAACAAGACAAGAGCCTCCTGCGTTTCACAAGCTTTGCGTCGCCCCACTGCGGTTACTTGATGACACCGGGATTAAGGGCCGAGGGGGCGTGGAAAAAGATGAGGTGGATCTCTGAGGGCTGGGGTGTCACTTCCCAGAATGCCGCGCTACACAAAGACCCTCGGAATAGAGGCCCCATGGAAGGACCTCCTTCCTGCACCTCGAGACATTCTGCCAAGATGCTCTCAGAACAAAGGAAGAGCTCTTCTGTTTGGGCAAAGACAGGATTAATTCAGTTTACAGCCGTTTCGACGCAATCCATCATTATGACGGATTAACAAAAAAAAAAAGAACGAGAAACACGGCAGAGGGAAGAGAGGAAAAGCTCAAACAATAGGACTCAGGTTTGTGCCTCCTCTGCGCACAGTAACGGGAAGATGCCAGGATTTCATTAGCCTCGCCTTCCGAGTCCGTTCCCATAAACAACAGAGCGGTAGGAAAGACCCTGTCCAGCTCCTCTATTTTCCCCTTGTTATTAATTTGGACTCCTCCTTGGCCTCTGCCGGCCAGAAACGGGGCCAGATGCCAAAGGCCAAGCGTGCTGCATGAGTAAGCAAGTATTGCATCCAGAGCCGCTTTTTTTGACCTCCCGGGCTATCCATCTATGCCGCTGCAACCCCCGGAGCCTCGCCAGGACGTGCTCTGCTCCAGAGGGCCGTGCAGGGTTCTCATAGTCGCTCGCGTGGGCGGCAGGAAGAAGGGAGAATGGGCAAGCCCCCCCCCCTCCCCCACCACCACTGACCCTGGCCGGCTACTGTTAGTGACCCATGTCCGGCCTGGTGCCACGATCCTCGCCAAACTTCTTGACATGTTCTCTGAGGCTCCATAATACTGAGCCCCGACCCCTGACCCTTCTCATGTGACTGCCACAGTGACCCGGTAAACTCCACTCTCAGTCGCAGCACCTTCAGATCATTTTATGTTTTTCTTTTAAACATGTTTCTAACCACACTATTAGAACTAGGCTAGTTCAGCAGCTCAATCGGTATACCTCAAGTTCATTTTTCAGTTCTTTGGCATATTTATGTGATTTTAAGATCTTCTGGATGCATCCGTCTGGCGAAGAGAACAAATGGATTAATGAAAAGTTTCTCATGAAGCAGCCTGGGAAAATTCTATCAGGTAAACACTCTATGAAGAACAGGGGCTGCTTGGTAAATCAGCAGGAGCAGAGGTTTAGAATGCCAAATGGCCGTTTTTACGACATGACCAGTCCGATCTAACAGAAACGTGTATTAAAAGAAAAGCAAAATAAAATCTGAAGCAGTCAAAGTGAAATGAGAAGCCATCGTACTTTTGATTTCCTCTAAGTTTTTCTTGGCTTCCTGCTCCTGTGGACTAGAATACCACATCTACATGCAGACCAAGAATTTATACAATTTCTTCTTCAACAGCTCCATCTAGTGGTCAAAAATATAATCGTCCCAACCCTACACAAACAATAATCTGAACCTTTGAGGCCAAGTACCTGATAATGGGCTGCATTGTACTCTCTCACCTCATCATCATGCACCAGTTCCTTCTTCACCACTTTCATGGCATAAATCTGGTCATTCTTCTTGAGCCGAACCAGGAGCACCTTGGCATAGCTGCCCCGCCCGATCACCCGGATCAGGTCGAAATCGCCCAGTCCCAGGCCCTGGGAGATCTTTATGCTGTCCAAGCCGTCCACCACTGTCTTCATGTCCTGCATGAGAAGCAGAGAGAATGCTTAGGTGCCTACCATGATTATTTAGAGAATTATTTCCAGCCGTAGTGGGTCATGCAGGGTGAGTGCAGGAGTTGAGAGAAAAACCACAAAAGCAGGCAGTTCAGAACCTGCCTCCAGCCCCTGGAAGCCTGACTCCTGATCTAGCTACTGTACAATTAACATCAATATCTAAGGTCACTATTACCTATTATCTTGCAGTCAGGTTCAGTGACGTTATTGACATTTAAAACAAGGACAAAACCATCACATACAACAAAGTAGAGAATTAAGTGAGATGAGTACTGACGCAGTGTGTTATATGTTGATTTTGTCAAACTAAATGGCTTTGTCCCCTTGCTACTGGACTTCTTGACTAAAATGTTTCTTCAGCCGTGTTTAGCTCTCTATAGCGCCTCCAAAAGCATACTGTCAGTATCACAGATCAGCCTCCAAGTCTAATCACAAATTTGGTCACAATATATGGTCTCCAGTCCTTACCTCCAGTCTCCCATCTCTATGTCAAGCCCATAATCCTAATCTCTAGGACAAGGGTGATCATATATAGTCTAGTAAAAAAGAGCTGTGGCCCAGGAGGTTTCAGAAGATATTAATCAGCATGTCGTACGCCTACGATGTTCTGCGAGTCTGTGGTTGTCAGTGTCATTTTCTACGCTGTAGTATGTTGGGGAGGCAGCATGAAAGTGGTTGATGCTAAAAGACTGAACAAGTTTATCAGGAAGGCAGGTTCTGTGGCGGGTGGGGAACTTGATTCTTTAGAGACTGTAACAGAAAGAAGAACTTCGGAAAGAAGAACAGACTTCGGGCCATCATGGAGAACACCGACCACCCACTACACAACGTGGTGACTGAGCTGAAGAGCACCTTCAGTCTCAGACTCACCAGCGTTAAATGCTCCACCACAGAAAATCCTTCCTCCCCCACCGCAACCAGACTCTACTTCTCCTCACAATAATACGCTCAATAACTTACTGCTGCTACAATTACAAAACAGTCCAATAACCAATGTGTCATGCCTTACCTGATGACAATTTACTGATGCAACAGAGCTATCTATGATACAGTGCATTACATGTTCAATTTATTTTATAAGAACGTCAACTTACTGGAGTCTATCCACATGTGCAATAGAACTACGATTATACAGTGCAACATACTTATACTTCATTCTACTGAATTATTAACATGTGCAATAGACTCATTCACGACAATGTGCAATATAGTCAAGTTACATTTATAACAACTTTTTACAGAGTCACTTATGTACAAGGCAACATAGTACTTTATCCTACTCTCATAGAATTTATATTACAGTGCATCATTTAATTTAGCTACACCAATCTTTGTACTTCATTGTATTGTTTTGTGTGTTGTGCAGTTGTAATGTAGGCAATTTCCTTTGGGATTGATAAAGTTCAAATTCTGACTCAAACACGAGGAAAGTTTGTTTACTACCCAAATTGCTCCAGTAAAGCAACGTAGACCTGAAACTAAAGCAAGCAATGAAACAGCGCACTCAGTGTTCAAGGACAGGGCAACCTGGTAGCGCTCCAGGCCTAGGAAAGACCCCTGACAAGCAGGCACATCGAGATCCTCGTTTAAAACGTGAAAAAACCTCCACCGCTCCTTCTAGGAAGGTGGGAGAACGGAGAATCGGAGGACACTTCGCGGCCCAGCTTCTGCACACTGGCCAGCATGCATCAAGTGACATTAAGGAAAAGCTGCAGTAGCCAATGGCTACCTTGCAAAAAGGATACAAGGTCTACCACTTCGGCGATTTAATAAGTTAATCAAAAACTCATCATTAAACTGTAGCCCTCTGGGTGAATTCTGCCAGCCACCACACCAGGATTTAAATATTTTAATATTATGTGTAATCTACCTTATTAGAATCCATTAAATTTAAAGTAAAATGAAGAAGGTGAACACTAAGTCACAGCTCAGGGAAATTAACTAGCTGAAGCCCCACAATGCATTGCAACTTTGAAAAAAAAAAAAAGAGACCCTTTAGGGCAAATAAAAAAAAATGGACGTCGTGGTATCTTGCTCACCTCTGATTCATCCTCAGATTTCTCCACTGTGCGATTGTGCGCTGGGAAGGGAACTGGAAAAGATCAGCAATTGGGCAGCCTGGTCAGCGCTGATATGCTCTCTGACACCCTGAGAAGGCTTGTTTGTTAGCACTAAGGGTATGAGGAGCAAGGAAGACACTTCCCAGATAAACAATAAACACTAAAGCTGTAAATGAGAGGCTTTACAACAATTATACAACAGAGTGCCATGTGTGAGAATCTATTAATTAATCAGAATTTTACAACTGCAATTTAAGGAAATGATTTAAACACTGACTGTGATGGAAAAAACTGAAAAAATAAAAAACTTGTGCTGTTCATAAAATTGTAATATAAATGTTCACAGTAGATGGCGCCACAAGCCTTTAGGATGGAAAGTACAGCATTCTGCTTCCTCCCCCCCATCTCAATTAGGCCACCCTGTCACCTGACTACAGCATCCAATCTGCAGTCAGTTAAGAGAACAGATGCAGAAAATAAAGCCTACTTTCATCCGTGTCTTCAGGTGGGATGTCCACCTCATCGTTCCTGTCGTCTGCTGGGGGCTCCTGGGATGGCATGGCTGGATCCTGGGAGAGCAGGGGGGGCAGGACAGGTGTTAGCAGGAAGCACTGTGTCAGTGTCCAAAGGTAGAAGGTCACATCCTAACCATTAACATTAGTGTAAAAGAAATATCAGAAATTTGCAAGGGCAAAACATCCTGGTATCCTGTCCTGCCTTGTGTCATAGGCACCTGTGATAGGCACCATCACCAACCCAGAGCAGGAAAAGTGGCTAGATGATGGATGGATGCATGGATGGATGCATGGATGGATGGATGCATGGATGGATGCATGGATGGATGGATGGGTGCATGGAAAACGTATTTACAAATAGCTCTGAAGCCAATCAAATTGCTTGTGGAGATAATCATATCATGATGTAAAATGACCCAATCGTTCCCGTTTTCATCATGAAACTACACAGATGATCGATACGCTGCCATGGAGGGACCTCGTTAGATGTGTGATCATGTGATGCTGTCCAGGGCTATTCCATCAAGCCACCCCCAAGGACAGGAGTGTTTGGGGGTCCACAGTGCCAAGTGCTAAGATGTTTAAGAAGAGAAAGCTTTTAGGTCAATGTCCTAGAGGCTTAGGGTAAATTTAGCATCCCTCTACCCTCCCTTTTCACACCCGTTGAACAGAGGCTGAGACAAACACTGTGCTTAACAGGGCCATGATTCCTGATCATCAGTCACTGTGCCACAGTATCAGAGCCAGAGGGGCTCTGGTGATGATTTTGATGACCGCACAACTTGTTAAAACTTTACTTGAAACAGAAACCGCATGCCTTTCCATGATACTGGGGCACAATTAGCAATTAGCATTTAATGCTACCTGGTTTGCGCTAGCCTAATCAAAGGAATCCTAATAAGGTCATGATCGCAAATTTGTGATGGCCGCCAAAGACACGGAGATGTCACACAAATAGGAAAAAAAGAGACTTATGAGTTATTCCAAGAACAGAAATTGATCATTTTGTGATCCATGAACATATGTGGGATCTCAGTCGCCCTTACAAACTTCCCTGTATCCACAAGCTGTTGTGTTTATGGTTCGTGCGGTTTTGGAGATGCCTACAGCAATGCGTACTCGACGGAGCACTGGGCAGAAATGAAAGAAAACAACGGCACATGAGCAGAACTGAAGGATCCCGGCAGGCAATCAAAGCACAGAAACCATCATTCAAGCTTTCGATCCATCAACACTGGTCACATTTTTCAAAACTCCAGTACCAAACCTGGAAAACCAATGTGAATGGAGCCAAAAGAGAATACCGGAGGTCCTAGGGTTCAGAGTCCGTCGAAGACCAAAAGGTTTTGTGTGTGTGTGTGAGCGTGTAGATGTTTGTGGTATATCGGCTATATAAGCTATTGCTTTTCAGCATGCTAGTCTCCAGTGAGACATACAGGGAGAAGCTTCTGACCAGTCAGACCACACACTAATTCCCTACAGGCGTGTTTCCCAGCCCGGCCCTCGGGGACCCCCAGACAGTCCATGTTTTTGCTCCCTCCCAGCTCCCTGCCAGACAGTCCACATTTTTGGACTGTCTGCAGGCCCCTGAGGACCAGATTGGGAAACCCTGCTCTACAGACATTCACCAATATGTACTTCAGGGCTGGCTCTACCTTATCAGGGGCCCTAGATGAAGCTTTACTTTGGAGACCCTCCTACAAAGAAAATTGATGGCTCACTTCCGATGCAGGTAATTTGAGGGCCTGACTTTGGGAGCCTATTCTGCCTATAGCTAGAGCCAACCCTAATGTACTTAATGGCAGACAGTTATAGAGAATGTCAGACTCCAGGATCTTCTGCTCCATTGCAACCACTCTAATTAAACCATTTAGGTAACTGTACTAGGAGGATCTAGTGAGGCCTCCAGCTGCTGTTACATGTGACAGTGGCCCTGGGCGGCCATCTTAGACTCACCATAGGCCTTTGGCAGGTGGGAGGGACGAGCTTGTGGCAGCGCTTATGGACCAGTAGCTTGCAGTTGATACACTTGTAGCCCTGCCTTCCGAGTCCCCATATCCTCTCACTGCAGTGGCCGCAGTAAGCTTTCTGTGAGGCAGAGAGGGCACAGTGGGTCTCAGCAGCCGCCCGGATCAACAACGGCAGGCCGTCCGCCAACATGCGGCAATACCAGCCTCACAGGACAGTGATGAAAACCATTACTGTCCATGTGCCCAGCATATGTGCTACTCCACCCTCCAGTCACGTTACACTTCCACCCACTTTTGGGACAGATCCCACACCACACCCTGGCAATCCGGCCTCGTGACCGGATCCCCAGACCAGATCCAGGTAGCTGCACGATCCAGGACGGTGACACAGTCCCCCGCCGCTGCCAGTTCTATCAGTTCCACTTTTCACATATTTTGCCTTTTTGGTTTTCAGTTCTTGATTTCCGATTTTAAACATCTGATAATATACTCCCGTTACCATAATCATCACCATAGTCACCTAACGATCCTAGAGCATTTACAGTAGATTGAGGATGACATCAGAGTATGAAGCCCAACTGAGTGCCATCACACGCACAGACACACACACAGACAGAGCACATTGATTGTTGGTGGAACATCTGAAGGTGGCACCTATGGGACTCCACCCACCCACTTGTGCTGGAACCCCCAACCATCCAGGAAGCTCAGAAACCTCCAACTGAAAAATGATAATGGCGGCAAATATTGCTTTTTGCAAATTGGCTCGATGCACGAGACTGAGTAGCAAGTGGTCGGTTCTCCCTGAGTCCCTGCCTGCTTGCATTGTAGGATACAGAAATGCCTCTAAAAGAGTTTCTGACTGGCTTTGCCATCAAAGACCCTCCTCCTGAGTACAGGTGTGAAGTTCACACCCATGACTTTTATCGTGACTGCAAGAGTCGCAGCCAAAAAGCATTTCTGAATAAAATTCCATTCCTGAGGCCGCCTACTGTCAGGGTGAAACAACTGCAGGTTGTGTGTAGGTCGGACCTCGGCCTCATGTTCGCTCAGCTGGCTCTGCATGGGAGATCATCAGGAAAAAACTAAATTACTGCATGATGGCAGTGGTAGTGCTGATGAGCCTGTAGAGGGCAATATTTCCCTTGAGCCAAACAAAAAAACAGGGATGTGCAGTGCTGTGACAGGGACACTCTATGCTAACCAAAGTACTGACTCACCCCTGGCTAAAATAAGCAAGCGAGTTCTCAGTATACCCATCAGAATACTCCCTCACTTCATCATACAAAATCTGTTTCTCTTGCCCTGTAGAGATGATTCATTCCTCAACTACTCTTGGGGACTGTTTAAGGGGAAAAAAATCTATAATCCAAATACCTTCTACCCAACAATCAGCCATTGTCCAGCCCCGGCTTTGAGAAAACTTTGATGTTGGCACAACGGTTTGTTAATCAGCGGCGAGTCCAGTCATATGAGAGCGATGCCGCCAAATGCATCGCTGGGGCGCCATGCTTGAAAACCATGCATTCAACTGAAATCAAAAACAAGAGTGTGGAACTGCCCAGATTTGGCCTGGGTGGCTCATTTAAGTACGCCGGTTCATCACCGGCCGATAAACACCAAATTCAGCAGGTGAAGGGAAAGCGGCGTGTGAGACTTACACGCCTCACCCCTGTCCACGCGGCTTTCAGGGTCGCGCTAGCCACGAGGGTCCATGCCAGGCCAGCTAACAAAAAACCAGTAATCACCAGCACAGCACCCTGGGCCCATGTACTCCCGGAAGAAGAGCTCATGACATGGAACAAGGATCTGCACAAAAGACACGTCTTACTCTTTAATGTGGGCATAATGGCGTGTTGACTACACTACACCAGCAGGTAGCATAGTGGTTAAGGGTGCAAAATAAAAAACCTTTGGAGGGGCCACACAGGGACAGGATACGACGATGTATTTCCGTCATTAAAATATCCAGCTGCTTAATGAGCTTTATATATACAGCTGGGAAACAGTATACGAAGCACAACATGAACACAGAAGAGACAGGAACAGCAAATTACTGCCGCTCTTGTACCCATTTGCGATACGGTTTGTTCGTTTCCCTAAAAGCACAGCATTTAATGCGTAACTGACTACCCCGAGGAGGTAGCCTGCTATTACCACAGACAAGCCTCTATCACACTGGCCCAGTTATCACAGCCCTTTGGGTATAAATGCAGTCCTGCAATGTGAATCCAAAGCTTCCTAAACGGAAACCTTGACACCAAAATTGACATCGTGGGAGAAGCACAGAGGCTCTTGTTATGATGAAGGGGAAGAAAAGAAAAAAAAAGAACAAATGAAAAGGTTTTGCTAACAGCAGCTGCTGATGCATTAGAACAAATCCCACAGTAACCTTCTGTGGGGGGGGAATATATAAATAAAATACATAAAAATAACAAAACAGCCACACTGAGTACTACCAATGCTCTGGGCACAATAAAAAGGCACACCCCCCCTCGTAAAAGGCGTGTCTGTGGCTGGTTATTTCACTGCTAATGGTCTGCTTAATTACTCATTCAGGAGCCTTGCAGACAGATACGTACCGTCTCTTCTTTTTACAGATGCCCCTTTAACTATTTTTAACTAATCCTGTTTGCTATTTGCTTAAAGCTAAAAATATATTAATCAGTCTGAGCTTAAACGTAACAAGGACGACTTCAACAGTGATTGGTGTAGTTTGGGGTGCTGGGAAATGAGGGAAATCTTTCACCATCGTGACACTTTCATAATCGGTCATCCTGTGTTACCTTGATAAGCAAAGAACATTTACACGCGTTAATAATGAATGTTAGAAGTGTTCCATTCCACCAATGTGAAGCAGATAGTGTTTAATACAAAGGAAATGTTTTTAATCCCTGTGTGGCAGAAGGTGGGTGGTCATGGGAGGGGGGAGACGGGGGGGGGGGGCGATAGCCACCAGTGGTCATAGGGTAATACACGTAATTCACTGGATGTAATACACGTAATTCACTGGACGTAATACACGTAATTCACTGGAGACAGAGACCTGACTTCCTCTCCCATCAGCAGCGGACCAATCAGAGAGGCTTCTGCACACCCAAATTAAACCAAGTCCTGTCATTGAGGGAAGAAAAGTAAATGGTGACCTACTTCCCCCATATGGGGCAAAATGCAGCAGCATCATAAAGGGGTCTCCCTGGGACAGGGACAGGGGCACGCGATAAGGTTAACGCAGCAGAACGCTGAGTGCAGATGAATGCGACTGGCATGCTGAGAAATCCTTAAAGACAATCCAGGAAAAGGTAAATGATCAAGGCTGGCATAGCTATATAGTGCGTACTCTGAAGGAGAAGAAAAGGCACAACCTATTTTTAAAGTAATACAAAGTTTGAGCTCAGGGGACATTTTCTTCCCTGAACTGAATATTGAGGCAACATACAGAGCGCAAACTGCCATACAGAGGAAGCAGCACAGAGCATAAACTGACATGCAGAGGAAGCACAGAATGCAAACTATTATACAGAGGTAACACAGAGCATGACCCATCATATGAAGGCAGCAAAAAGCAGAGAGACAGAGAGGAAGCAGCACAGAGTGACACAGAAAGACAAAGCAGCACAGAGTGACACAGAGAGAGGAAGTAGCAGAAAGTGACACAAAGAGAAAGCAGGACAGAGTGACACGGAGACAGGAAGCAGGACAGAGTGACACAGAGAGAGAAAACAGGACAGAGTGACACAGAGAGAGAAAGCAAGACAGAGTGACACGGAGAGAGAAAGCAGGACAGAGTGACACAGAGAGAGAAAGCAAGACAGAGTGACACGGAGAGAGAAAGCAGGATAGAGTGACACAGAGAGAGAAAACAGGACAGAGTGACACGGAGAGAGAAAGCAGGATAGAGTGACACAGAGAGAGAAAGCAGGATATAGTGACACAGAGAGAGAAAGCAGGATAGAGTGACAGATAGAGGAGGCAGGATAGAGTGACAGATAGAGGAGGCAGGATAGAGTGACAGATAGAGGAGGCAGCAGAGACTGACAGAGAGGAAGCAGCAGAAAATGAGAGAAGGCAGCGCAGAGTGACACAGGCAGGACACAGCATCTAACATAAAATGACATACATCTACTTTATATTTGCACAATGACAGTAGGTGCAGAGGCTGCATCAACGCTGGGACAAACTTCACTGGGGCTGGGAATAGCTCTGCAGCTTTGAAGGTGCGCTCTACGGGGGCCGCGCTTTCAGGCTTGGGGACATGTCCATGGAACATCGCCTCAGGTTCCTCAGATCCCCTCCCTGTCTAGCCCCATGCAAAGTGTGGGAATGTGGGCCAAACCTAAGGAGCTGTGAAACGGGTCTCAATCTTTTGAATAATGTATCAGAGCCACGGCAACTCAGGAGCGGCGAGCCTGCCTAGTGTCGGCTGCCTGGTTCCTCATTCGCTCACAGTACGAGCAGCAGAACATGGCATCAGGTGACACACGAGGACAGAATTAAGGGGCAGAATAATGGGGCAGAATACAGGGGCAGTACAGATGGGCAGGATAAAAGTGCAGAAAACAAAAAAACAACAGAAAATGAAAAAGTCAATTTGATCATTTTCATTGGAAATTGGGTCACTATACTGATCTGAAACGGAACCGAAACCCAGAACTGT
>JAODKF010000116.1:4530175-4569488 GCA_026779585.1 Mormyrus proboscirostris
CCTAACAGAGCACCCCAAAAGCCAAGCACTAGGGAATCAGCTGTAGCAGGAGCAGAGTGATGATCCCAGCATAATCAAAGCTACTTAAATCTCAATATTCAGCCCCTTCTTACTGCAGACATATATCACTTACAATATTACAACAGCAGTGGCTATCATGTAGCGTGTTGGTTAACGTTCAGCTACGAGTCCTGGTAAGAGTATGACCATTCTGCCTTTGAGAGGCATTGCTTTCCTGAGCTTTTCTGTAACGTAATCAATATTACAAATGGGTTCAACTACAACAATATAAAAGGTTTGCTGCACGGCTGAGTAGCAAAAACCAACACCAACAACCACACACAGCCATGCTTTGAAATCTTGCCGACAAAATTAGCCTCGAAAAATGAGCACTCGGCGAATTTGCAAATACCGTCAAAACGCCGAATACCGCAGGCACGTGTAAATATAATGGGTTTAAACTCCCCTTGAATTTCTTAGCAAAGTTACCTGGAAAGGACCCACCTTCCCCCAAATTAATAGTGCTAAATGATTAGTCCTAGTACGTAAGTTAATATTCCTAGTAAAACATCTGAACGGTATGACAAATTAGACAACCAAACCTACCACAAACATTTATACAGCTTTGCCACATTTTGGTCATCACTGTGTCATATGCTGACTCAAAATATATCTGCTAATGATACTTTATTGACCATTGATTGAGCACATTGGAATTCTTTGCATATTTCATATACCATCTTGTGTGACAGACACATACACCGGTGAGATCGAAGCCTGGGGTCAGAGCTCAGGGGCAGGCGTCTTTCCACACCCCCTGGGCTTTTTTTGGGTTACAGACCTCACTTAAGAGCACAGCAGCGACTACTTGGCCAGCAGTGGGATTCGAACCAGCGACCTTCTAGACAATGACTCCAAAACTGCTTGTATTTCTTGTTAACTGTAGCTAACCCCATCACCTGCATAACAACATTCAGAAGTGGAGCGCTCACAAATCGGTATAAAAAAGGCCTGTAAATTCATTATCGCCGAAACACAGTTATCATAATACAATTTCAGTCACTGTAATAAGATGCTTTGATGATCGGGAAACAGAGCAATCATGGTCACGAGTTTCTAAGAAAATGACTATGCTATCAGATCTAATGAAAGCAAATAATGGCTGACAGAGACAGCTAGTCTGGGGAATCAGTAGAGAGATAAACGTAATTGTACATAAGTGTTAGGTCATACATGAAGATCGACTGCTGACAGCTCCTTAAGCAGAGGCAGAGCTGGAAATGTGGAGATGATGAGGACCACAACTGCAAGTAGAAACTACCCAGAGTCCTTGTACACACACATATCAACACGCTACCCAGACTCGCAGACACACACATACTCACACTCAGGGACAAACACACTCACACAGACCGAGACACCATGAAGGATATCTTCTTGTCTGCATAGGTCACTAAGGTCACTGCTACAATCCACTTTCCATTGTTCAAGATTTAGCCAAATAACAGGCTGTATACCATCATGGCCCGGGTCAGTCACCTTGATGCTGGTCATGTGACTTCAGATGGTAATGGCCATGACGAACAGTGTACTCTAGCTCCCTGGTGCTGCAGAAGAGATGGGCCAGACTTCAAAAAGCAAATAAAAAGCATACATGAACACACACACACTCAGAAACACACACACACATAAAGTTATTGCCGGTAGTGTCTGTTCTCTAGACCCTAATGGTCATTTCCCTTTGTGGGCACAATTACTGACAAGAGCAGAGCAGACCTGAAAGCAGCCAGTCTGTCTGAGTTCCAGGTCCAGCTGAACAGCCTCAGCTGCTAAAGCAGAACCCAGGGGTGCCATGAGGGTGTAATCATGCGGGACGCTGTCACTAAGCTCCCGGTTCATCTGCAGGCTCATTGCCATTTATGCGGAGCGTCATGTAGCGGTTATCTCACTCAACCTGGAGCCAGCGCCCCCCAGACAGACAGGAAGCCGCTCATAGCTGCCCGCCCGCCCGCCAAGCACCCTGTCCTGGACCGACCTTCCTCTATCTTCCGCTCGTCGCCATGGGAGCCGGCGGTGTCAAGGCCAAGGGCCCCCCTCTCTCTCTTCTTGGCCTCCCCAGCGATAATTCAATAACCCGCCTTAGTGGCGGCACTCAATCCCACAATCCCCTCTGTCAATACCAGGGCCCGGGGGGCACAGCCAGCGCCTGCTCGGTTGGTCCTGCTGTTACCATGGCAACAGAACCAAAATGTAAAAAAGAGGCTTCTCTGAATGCAGCTGCATTGTCCAACGGAGCTGTCAACAAATCATATATGCCACATAGAGGCTGCATGATCAATTTAACAAAAACGATCTTGTATTTTATCATTTTTTTCATATGATGTTTCCTAGAAATAAACTTAACACAGCAGCAACATTCAAACTGTGTTAAGGTTTTCTCTTGCACCTTCAGAATGAGCGCATAATATTCTGAATTTAAAGTGGACCGGTGGGGCATTAAAAAGTCTTTTTTTGACCTTCTGCAATATTCGAAATTAATAAGCCTCCTTCAGTGGTAAAATTCACTGATGCCTTTCTATAGGGAAGTAATTATTATGCCAAATTTATTAATAAAAAAATTGTTCACTAAATATTAATATGTCTTTACTTGGTCTACATTTCATAGAGCACCACACTTCATTTTAACCTCGGTCTGAGAAATTTAGTCATGAAATCCACTCTCAATATTGTTTCCATCAAACCACTTCAGCTGGTTTCCCCCCGAAAAGCCCAGGGATCTGGTTAGTGTTGTTCACCAAGCTTGAATGAAGGCCGTCCCAGTCTGGACCGTCCACTGGGGGGCGCCGAGGGGCACCAAAAGGCCTGCCCCAAACTAACGAGGGAAGCGAGGACCCGGCTCCTCATCGTGCCCGTCTTTCAGATCACGATATAATCCTGTTAACTCCTGCCCCCCCCCCCCCCAACCCAAGGCAAAAGGGGATCCATATCAAGGAGCTACGTTTCCATGGCGACCCAATTTTCTCCATGCTGCCCATCCTCCCCAGCATGGTGGGGATCAACCGCGTACGCCGCTGCAGAAGGGCACACCGAACGCACCCGCCGCACTCCCGTTCGTGCTCCCGCGCGCCACTTCGCGTTAGCTCACTCGTGTGTGTGATGACATCACTGTAACTGTCATAAAGCTATTATAACGAGTGCTTGTCGCTCGCTTGGCTCCCGCAGGCAGGCTTAACACCGGGGCGGCTGCCCCAGTGAATCACATGCAAGCTGAATCGCTACTACTGTTTGTTTCGAGTTGGAGGGTCTAGACCTTCAGAAGCTGCACTTTAAGCCCTCAATGAAAGAAGCGGAAACAGAACAGCCTGCAACATGTCACCTTAATATACCTCATCCTCCTTTAAAAGCTGAGGCTGTCAATCTCTGCGCTTATTTTTACAAGACGAACAACAGAAAGGACTCAAACCACTGGGAGCCATATTAAAGTGCTCGCCCTGCACTGCATCCTGGTTCCAGGTGGCACGCTGTCACCCCAAATAGCATGGGGGCCTTCTGGTTGGTCTGGCCACAGAGGCGCTTAGGTAGTATAGACTCCTGGGAGACAGATGTGGGTTCCTGCAGAGGATCTGAGCAGGGGATGAGCCGTGAAGCTTCAAAGACACCCTCTTAAAGTCCTGCTGTGGTCGCTAGCTCTGAAACAGGTATGACAAAAATGTCTGCCAGGAATCTCCACTTGGGGTTGGAGCTAGAAATCCTGGGCCCTCTGGCAGAATGTAACCTTGGGGCTCTTACCTTCCTCACATCATATAATTTTATCTATTCAGGGCCCCCTGTAAAATGCCAGGCCCCTTGAGTCTGCCACTGTCCAGCCCAAAACACCCCTTCATTCTGCAGTCACATTATGAGCCTTTTCTCCCTCTTTCAAAACATGCCATACAGTATGATGTATTTGCAGGGTCATTAAGATTAGGTGAAGTACAGGCTGCCCAGTCTCATATGTTATTGGATGCCATTCCCTCTCCACACTGGCCAATCAATACTATCCCACCACATCATCATAAGGACCGAGAAGCAACGGCTAACTGGTGCTGGGAAAAACAAGGCTTCCAGTTCCATGATGGTCCAGTGAGGTCACCAATAAATTTACACCATCCCTCTGCAGTCTATCTATCTGTAAAGTACATTTACACATCAGGAGAAACAGCAGGGCTAAAATGAAGACACCTCCATACATTGTACGAGGTTAAACAGTGAGACGACCACAGGGCACTTCTGAGAGATACCTTATTAGTGGTGTAAAACAGCTTCAAAAAGCTCACGGAGATGCAGTCCCCACTCCGGACTGGTGCACCATGAAAGCACTGACCTCTTAGAGTGTCCCCCGGGCACGAGTCTTTGGCTTCGGCCCATTTTCAGAGCTTGGAGCCAAATAAGGAATGGCAGAGGAAAAAAATAATAACAAGATGCACGGCTGCTTTGGCAGGAGACAGAGGCACACGCCTTGGGGGCCCTTCCTGCCGTTTAAAAGCAGGCAGACGCTATGAACCTACCCCAGGCCCCTAAAGGCCGGCAGCCACCAGCTTGACGCTGCACCATTACGTAATCCTGACTCATTTCCGTACTCCTGGTGCCGGCTGGCATCCCGCTAGGAAGGTGTGGGCACGCTGTGGGATCTCGGGAGCACACACAGGCACCTCTCGGCGTTTAATGAAAGGAAATTTAAGCAGAATAATAGAGTACAGAGTAACAAGCCAAAGACCGAACTGAAGAACGAAGCCACGCTTACAGCCGGAGGGCAGTTCAGGTTAAGCGCCTTCAGCGAGGCCACCACAACTGACCCATTGGTGGGATCTGAACCAGCAACCTTTGGGGTTGCTGCCCTGATACTGCTGTCAGAGAATTTGCTTCTGTTGAGATAAGTGAGCGATGAATGAAACCGCTGCGATAATCACACAAAGAAAATTAAGATTTTAAAATATATAGCACAAGAAATAGCCACCATTCTCCTATCATGCTATTTAATATTAAGGTGTTAAACAAACGGTAAGACTGAAGACGAACCCGGCTAGAAAGAATTCCTCGGGGGGGAACAGCTTGAGATCCATTCTAGGTTTCACAAGATAGTCTTCACAAGCAGAGCGCTCCCTTCAGTCAGCCAATGAAAATGCACCCCCATGCTCCTCACAGGTCATCTGGGCTTGCCCTCCGTCTCCAGCGTCCTCAGGCCTGTCAGCCACTCCCAACCGTCATAACATCAGGCAGCAGGTAACACAGCGAGCAGAGCGTGCTTTCCGGTATAATCACCAAGCGGGAGATCTAAGCAAAATGACCATCTTTAGGCACAGATGAGGCGTGACCTGGAGGTTCACGCAAAGGAACGTGGTGTGGTTGTAATTTGAAGGGTGGCACGTGGCCCCTCCTCCCCTAAGCCTCAGAGGCCGCCCGACTGCCAAGCCACCGGGTGGCGCTGCTCCCCGCTTCAGTATGGCCAGGGTGGCTTAAATGTCCCCGGCCACCTATGATGAGGGAGGAAAGCAGAGCCCTATCAGCTCCTGATCCTCCTGAGGAGCTTTGACGAGGCCCCGGAAATCAGCGACATGGTGACTCCACACTCGCTGCTTCTTAGCTTTTTATCTGGGTCAATGCTGTAAACCCCTCCCCCACACACACACACACACACACACACACACACACACACACACACACACACACACAGGCATTACCTCATCCTACACGTCATGGTGTCTCACACAAGCATTCATACTGAAGCGCCGGCTTATGTGTGTCTTTGGATCACATGATAGGGCCGGGAAAGCATAACCATGCCCGGCATACGCCGATCAAGTCACATGACCTCTGGCCATGTCATTGTAGGTTCAATTCCCATTATGGTAGAAACAGTGTTTTCTGCACTTCAAACCGCTAAGTTCAGGATAAGCAGAGGAGGCTAGTAAACCAAAAACCATCCCTGGGGGCAGAAATGGCCCCTCGCTTATTTCCCAATTCCGTTAATTGTTAAGGAGTGACTGCTGCTCACTTTGAGCGCGCAAGAGTCTACAGTGAGAGGAGAAATGGAAAGAGTGCAAACTGTGTAAATGTCTCTGGGCAAAACTGCCCCTGAGCGCTTCAAGCAATGCGGATCATACCACAGCAGCTTGTGATCCAATGGGAGATGTGATGGTGCAATTCCAGCCAATGAAGGCATCCCAGCCTGGGTCCCAGGACACCCCAACACGGCCAGAGGCCTTTTACTTTCAGGACAAAAGCTCGGCTACCTCTACTTTTTCTTAAGAGCAAGGTTGCAGTTTGGTGCTGCGGAGCTATTTTTGGATATTAACCAAAGCATTAACCGTTTCGGTCTTTAACTTTTGTGCAGCCGGACAGCAAACAAAACAAACGGGAAGGTGCTTGATATCAGCTTTATTTTCCATGGTTCCCAGTTCTTGCTAGAAACACACCTTGGGCACTCAAGAATCAAGGAAATGCGAAATATAGCCGGCTGTTGCTACCCGGCTACCGGATATGTGTGCATTTATAACCCCTGAGCACTTTCACGCTCATCGGATGCACCGAACAGGATCTGTCCCCTTCTCCTGAAGCCATTTCCTGAACTGCTCACTATTCCAGAGCGTGGGCGTGAGCGGCGGGTTGCTGTCACAATGTGTGATACAGGGGGCACGGTGATACAGGAGAACGACACGGCACCTGGCAACGGAAGCAGGGATTTGGCCGCCTAGTAATGAGTAGGATTAATACTGGAAATGACAGGGTACGGGGAGGGAACAGAGTGGCAGCAGGTGGTGTAGTGGTTAAAGATCTGTGACTAAAAGCACACTGCTGATGTGACCTCGAGAAATGCCCCAGTAAAAAAAAAAACGGAAGCAGCACTTAAGAGAAATGTAAGTCATAAATTAGATCCTTCCATGCAGCTAAAATGCAACCATAAAAATGGTTAAAAAGCAAAACCAAATTACTTTTTTAAAAAATGCTGCTCTCCAGCACAAATCCCCCTATTACAAAATTGTCCAGAAACAAAGTGAGGCTTCGGTTCGGATTTGTGATCTGATTTTAGGAGCTGTGGAGCAGGAGCCTGGATGGAAGCCCAGGGGAGCAGAGAAGTGAAAGACAGAACAAAGTCACGCAGGGTACTGTTCTCTGAGAGGGGACAGCGGACCAAAAATAATTAAACAGGTTAACACTCTAACCGCATGAAAACTGCTGGCAACGTGGCGATCGATTGGGGGAATTGGGATTAATTACGTGCCCAGTTTGACGAATAACAAAATAATCTCAACCAGCGCAAATAAATCTGTATGAGACAGAGAACATGAAGGACAGCAGGAGGACGTTGGCTTAGTATGCAGAAATGAAAGAAATATTTAGCAAAAAAAAACACCCTTCGAGACTATTAAAGAATCAGGGTTGTAATCTATAATATTCATGCTGCCGTAACAGAGCGTATCGTGCTCAACTTAACTGGAGCATCGCCGCCGCACACGGGGGGAAAACGGGTAGCCGATATCGCAGCGCCCCATGAGGACCAATCGTGACCCCAATGGGTCATTCATCCCGACGCCCTCCACACTCAACACGGGCGCTATTATGGAGGCAGCGCTGCTTCAGCCGTCGTCGCCACACGTTTTTGTACGCGCCGCGAATAATAGAAATTCCTGCCATAGGTCACGTTATAAATGGTCTTGCCTCACTGGCCCGCACCGCCTTGAGGGAAACGCAACGCACAGCACTGGCCCCGCACCTGTCCGAAAGACTGACACCCGAGCCCCCGCCCCGGAGCCGCAAACAGTGCTGCCATCGCCGGGGAAGACAGACACACCTGCACGGCTCTGCGTGCTGAAAGAGTCACCAGCCTCCCTCTGCATGAACACACCCTACAGGAACCACCACCCTAAAGCACTTCCCCAAAAAGAGCAGGTGTTGCGGTTGGACGAGCCCCTACCTTTAAGGCGCAGGTAGAAGACCAGCGTCAGCAGCATCACTGAGGCGGGCGGCGGCTCTCTGCTACTCCGCTCATGGATGCTTTCGTATGGCAACGCGTGTCTCTCCGCGCGAAGCGCTCCGTTCCCGACGGCTGCTGTCGTCCACCGCCATCTCTCCCCCCCCCCCCCTCCCGTGGAGCCGCCTCTCGATGGCAGTCTGGCAGGATACATTTACCCCCCCCGCTTCAGACCCGCTCTGAGCATGCTCAATCTGCCCCCACCCTCCCAGCCTATGACAGCAGCCTCTCCTTTTTGTAAACAAAGGGGGAAGGGGTCTGGCAGTCAGCTCTGGTCATTGCTAACGTAATTTTTAAAACCACTTTCGAGCATCACCGTTGGATTTGACCAGCAGCCTCGATAAAAACCCCGAGATAGATTTGTTGCCGTCGCACGGTGGGTGCAGTGACATCATCTGGCCGTTAGATGGAGCCCTTAGCATTCAGTGCCACGGCCAACAACGCAGCGTTAAAACGTATCTTTCCAAATAGAGAAAAGGAACTATTTCTGGATATTGGAGCGTACCAAGTCGGTACGAAGCAGACCGCGCCTACATTTCTTCGTGTGCCTTCATCCATTTTTATCTTCAGAAAATAGAGCATCCTATACGTAGGGCTACACAGCGAAGAACAACCTACAGCTCCTGTCAAACAGCTGTTTGGGCTACCTTAGCACCTGTCGCTAGATTAAATTTCTGTCAGCACTGCTTTCAATCACCAGCAACACACTTGGGAAAATATACTGCACGTAATTTTTAAATATATTGCACATCTTCACACTCATGGCCACACAGGTACTTCTGACAGTCGAGCAACGAGACCCTGAAACCACAGAATGCGCATGATTTGCAGTATAAAACCAGGTGTTGTTTCCATATCTAGGTGGATTACATAATCCTAGCAGGGGAAATTAGAAAACTGTGATGAGCATGCAGCGGCGGAGAGAAGCGTTTCCGGGAAACGGTCTCTAAGAGACAGGCAGTCAGGCGCGTGCCTGCATGACCTTGGCGACACTCTGAGGGCAGGACAGTGTTTGTATGTTTGAGTCAGCATGGGCGGAGATAGGTGAATTCCTGCAAATAGTGCGGTGGTAAGACAAGCAACATGGCTTTCTTTAGGTGAAAGGCTTGCCATCTTTGCACCAACTGGTACAGTTTCTCCCACACACACACAGTACCCCAAAACGTAAAGCGACATTCACGCTCTCTCTCACTCTCTCCCTCTCTCACACACACACACACACACACTCCCACACATAAAGACACATTCACGCTCTCGCTCACACACACACACACACATACATAAAGACACATTCACGCTCTCTCTCTCTCTCACACACACACACACACACACACTATCCCACACATAAAGACACATTCACACTCTCACACACACACACACATAAAGACACATTCACGCTCTTTTCCTCGCTCACTCACAGACCTAGGCAATGGGACAGAAGCCTCAAACTGTGCATTTGTTTGCTCCGTGATGAACATTTCTTTCCCCTCTGTAACCCGCTCACATTGCAGTGCTCCGAATGCACGATCAAGTGCAAAAATTCACATGGAGCTTAAGTACAGTAAATATTCACAAGCATAGTGCTTAAGGAATTTTGTGCAATCTCGTGACAGGAAGACAGCAGACCCAAAACTCAAATAAATCCGAAATTGTTTCTGGGATCTACCTGAACTAGATAGCTAAATGACACTTGAAAAGAGATTATAGTAATCCAAGAAAACAGGCCTGCTGAACAAATTAATTAGACAGAGCACAACTAAATACATTCTAAATAATTAATCTGTAGACTTTTAGTCAGTAGGTTACTAAAAAGATCAACACTAGTAGGAGGCCTATTTCATTGTTTGGTGCCCCTATAAAATGTTCCTCCAGAAGACAAGTGATCCACTGAAACTGGCAGAGAGACAAAATGTCAGCACATGTTATACAGGAGAAACACTGGCCTATATGAGAACACTGTCGCCTCATGGGACCGCACAAGAAAAGGAGCTCACTGTGGCATTTTAATAGCATGCATGCCATACTGTTTCCCGTGACACCTTAAATAAAACAACTGGCATTCGTCATTAATGAACAAATTATTCCCAACTACCAATGTCATTCAGGAGTCAGTTATAGAGTGACTGGTTCCTGTTTACAAAAGAATTTGCAGATATAAAACTGCTAATTTCAGACCATTATCTGAGCCGCAAAAGGTAATCACCTGCAAATGCGATGCCATTAATACGCAGAATTACTGCTGATCCAAGACAGCACAGAAAGATCAGCTAGTTGCGTTTGTGTGGGGAATTCAGCAACCAGTGTTATTCCTGCGATTTATCCTGTTGTGGTCGTTGCTTGATTGTAGGAGATTCTGCACCTCCACAAGCCTCTAAGTCTGTCTGTACCTACGTGTACATGATCATTTTTTGTCCAAACTCACTCACTTCTATGTGAGTTTTGTTCAGTGTTCTACCTTCCATTGCGTCATGAAAGGCTTACAAGCTTTCCATACACATCTATAGCATCTCTTTTCTCCTGATTTCCTACAGCACTTGTACGTTCAGCACCTCTCTGTACGTATTTTCTCTAGAAGTCTAACTGACACCTTGATTCAGTGATTTATACTGACGAGAAGCCTAATAGTATAGTCTTTTAACGCTGTGCAGGGGATAAGGCAGCCTTCTGACTTTTCAAATACATTGACGTTTGCCTCTAGAGACTGTTCTTGCCCACGTGGCAGAAAAATCCTTCCCAGGACCCGCAATGTTTTGCAGTTCAGGCTGATCTGGTTTACCATCCCCCGCTCCCCCCCCCCCCCCCAATAAATGTGACTATGGCTACAGACCTGTCAGCGCATTCCTACTCAAAAATAACATCTATTTCCTTGCCTGGATGTGTCACCGTTCAGCCGTAGGTGATTCCGAAAGGGATTTCTGCCACCTATCGCTGTTCGGCTCTCGGTTAATTGAACGGCGCGTTGAAAGGGAGAAGAACAGCAGATTGTCAAAAAACAGATCTCAGGAAAAGTCTATCGCATGCTGAGGGGGAATAATCAAAGCGATCTCCTTGGGTTTTTAGATGCACTTTTCCGATGCTGTTTCACAAAGATGTAAAGATTGCCGCAGATGGAGACATGAGGAAGGACACAAAGAGCCAAAGAATTTTGTTTGTCTGTTTATTTCCTGCAGCGGTACCTTGGCGTGGGATGAGCTCTCTAGGTAAGAAATGCACAGAGGATAAATAATCCGTTTGATATAGTTCAGCTTTCATTACTGCCTATAACTGAGAACAGATAGGTTTTTGTTTGTCATGGGAAAATGGAAGAGACAGGCCTAAAACTGGTGCCCATAGCCCAGATCCTATATAGGAAAACTTTAGAGGTATATTTCCAGTTGGGAGTGCTGTTTTCATATAGTTGTGCTGAGTCTACAGTAGGCATATTTCTAAAATTCAGACTTAATATTTATCTACAGAAATGTTCTAATTCAAAAGGTAATTTGAAAACTTTTCAATTGTGAAGTTCATTTATTATAAGCAATACTCTAACGACTGCACGTACAACTAAACTTTCAGATCAACGAAGGCAGATGAAATGGATGTCGGAATTAAGGACGACGACAGGTATACAGTGGTCAAGTGACTTTGGGATTTGCGAACAAAATTTTTGGTGGCATTTTATTCGAGGTAGCTGCTTACAAACAAATGAAAAAGCTGATAAGACATTGGCCTAAATACCCATCAAGGCCTGGACCCCACAAGATCTGTCCTGTCATATGTCCTGTCACTTCCCGTCCTCTCAGAGCATCAAGCGCTGCTCATCTCGAACCACCAACACTTAAAAGAGGACGACACGCATCAAGACTTTTTGCAATGTTGGCTCCTCAGTGGTGGAATGAACTTCCTCTTCCTGTCTTCAAGCGTCGTCTGAAGACACACCTTTTCAAGGAGTACCTTGGAGACTGACACCACCCTTACTGTCCATTCCATTAAAAAAAAATCCACTAACTATCTTTGCCTGTGCACTCTTTTTCTTCATTGTTTTATACAACATTCTTAGCGGTAATTTGATCTTGATGACAGTTGTTGATTTTAAGTCTAGCTTATAGATCGAAGAACAGTCACGGACTACAAAGCACTGGGTGTAAGTCGCTCTGGAAAAGAGCGCCTGCTAAGTGCTGCAAATGTGATTGTAAATATTTGGCACCAAGACATTAGCAACAGATATTTTAAGTCCTGTAAGTGGCGAGGTAGGGCCTCCATGGATTGGACTTGTTTGTCCAGCACATCCCACAGATGCCTGATAGGATTGAGATCTGGGAAATTTGGACACCAAGTGAACACCTTGAACTCATTTTCATGTTCCTCAAAGCAGTCCTGAACACTTTGTGCAGTGTGCAGTGTGGCTGGGTGCATTGTCCTGCTGAAACTGGCCACTAAAACTGAGGAATACTGTTGCCATTAAAGTGCGCACTTAGTATGCCTGTTTAGGTAGGTGGTACATGTCAAAAGAGGATCCACATTTATGCCAGAACCCAAGGTTTCCCAGCAGAACATTGCCGGGAGCATCACACCGCCTCTGCTGGCTTGCCTTCTTCCCATACTGCAAGCTGGTTCCATCTCTTACCCAGGTAAATGACGTACCTGCACCCGGCCATTCACATGATGTAAAGGAAGATGTGACTCATCAGACCAGGCCACCTTCTTCTGACCCTCTCATGCCCATTGCAGGCGCTTTTGGGGGTGAATGGGGCTCAGCATGGGCACTCAGACCGGTCTGCGGCTGCGCAGCCCTATATGCAGCAAGCTATGATAAGTATTCTGACACCTTTCTATCATAGCCAGCATTAACTTTTTTAGCAATTTGTGCTACAGTATCTCTCCTGTAGAATCACACCAGACAGGCTGGTCAGTGAGCCTTGGGTGCCCATGACCCCATTGCTGGTTCACCAAATGGCCTTCGGTGGACCACTTTTGGTAGGTACTGATCATTGCATTCTGGGAAAAGACCAAAACACCTGGAGTTTGGAGATGTTCTGACCCAGTCGTCTAGCCATCGCCAAATTAACCCTTGTCAAAGTCGCTCAGATCCTTATTCTTGCCCATTTTTCCTGCCTCTAACACATCAGCTTCAAGAACTGACTGTTCACTTTCGTAATATATAATAGCACCCTAGACAGTTGCCACTGTAAAGAGATAATCTATGTTATTCACTTCACAGGTCAGTGGTTTTAATGTTATGGCTGTTTGGTGTATGTGTCATGAATTGCACAGCATGCATATTAATATTGGTACAGCCCGGTTAAACAATATACTGTAGAGTGAACACATTTGTACTACACACATATCGTACATTCACAGGTATGCCAGATAGACAGGCCAGCCTTGTATAGTCAATGGGTGCAGTGTCAGCTGACTGAAACATGGGCTATTAGGTTCAGCGATCTGTACAGGTATGATGTACCCCCTTGCTTCAACCTGCGTTTGCATTTGGCACCAGAACCACTGGACGCAAGTCAGTTTGGGTGTATCTCGATATTGTAGCTGTCCATCATACATACATGACTGTATGCATACAAGTTAGATATGGACAACAGGTTATCATTTGGCTGCCAGCGCTGCCCATTGTCCTACAACTGTTATGCTAAGCAACATAACCGGGAACATCCTGCTGTGTCCACCTCCAGGCCTCTTTTGATCTGCGTGCGTTATTCACTAGGGACCTCAGATGTCACCGGATGTGACTCGATCGGGCTCAACTTGTCTTGACGCCGTATTCCAACATGCAGTAGATTCAAACTAGCAATTTACAGTAATACGCTCAAGTCCCTCACCCTGGTCCTGATGGACTGCAGGCAGTGCAGATTTTGTCCCATCTGAGCTCTTAGGCATCTGATTCCACTAATTATCGTACTTGCTTAATTGAATTACCACCCTCCGCCACTCGGAAGGGTCCTGGCCAATGTGGCACCCCAGGGAAATATCACTGCCGGTGCCCCCCATCCAATCCAAAGTGAAATTGGTTGGCAAGACAGCGCCCTCTTAGATGCTGGCACCCTGTGTGGCCACTGATGTCACTTTATGGGACTGACCAGCCCTGGGTGACAAGGGAAATCTCACAATGGCTAAAAAGCGCCGCACTTCCGAAGTGCCGTGACACGACACCGGAAACCTACTTAACTAAAACTCAACTGCCGAATTTATGTAATTCACAAATACATGGCTGACTAGTTTGGGGGTAATTACAAGCAAGCAACCTTGCTGGAAAAGGGTAGGAAGTACGTCATTTAGCGCCGCATGGTGCCACTACCTACCTGGGAGGTGATTCTCTGCCCCCTCCCTGGCCACCCGTGTACCTGTCTGTCAGGTTAGCAGCACGCTCCTCCACAGGAGCGAGCAAAGATGAAGGCCCGTCATTTACCACCCGGGGGCTACAATGGTGGACCTGCGAAAGCTCAGCTCAGTCAGCACAAAAATGACCGGGTAGGAGGGAAATCGCCGCCCTCCCCCCCCCATCGCAGCAAGAACCGTTCCACAGATTATATCATCAAAAGGATAATTACACACCGTCACTCATAGAGAAGCACTCTCATATTGGAGGATATCGCGTTTTTTTACATTTATATGGCTGTCTAAATTGCTATTTCAGTGCTTGCGTGCTATTTTTACATAGGCACACACTGGAATAGATATTATTAGCAGACACATAAAATTGAAAGCCCACCTACAGCTCACTAAGGACATTGGACGTGTCCATATAATAACTAACCCACCCACCCCCCATGCTGCCTCACAGGCCACCAACAAAACAGCGATAATGAGCGCAGGCAGGAAATGTTTCCCTCAGCACTATGCAACAGCACCGTTCCAAGCAAAAAACCGTAGGACAGCATCAGGAGCCCTAGTGCTTTGAGGTGTATGGAGTCAAGGAAGGATATTTCTGTTGTACCCTAACTGCACTTAAGCCTAGTCGGCTCCTTGACAGCTATTTGCACATTTACTATTGGTAACGCAAATATAAACTCATTCTAAAATCTGCTGCCTGAAACACTTTCCAAAACAGTTGAGAGCATGTTTACCACTGCGTTACATCACTTCTCCTTTTAATAACATCCTAAAAAGATCATCTGGGTAACGAGGACACTAGTCATTTTTTCCCACTGCTGAGTGACTTGCTCAAAATGTGTCCATCGTCGTATTCTGTGCTTCATGATACACCATGCCTTCTCCAACGGGAGGCTGTGGGCAGCACCAGACATACACATCTTAGTTGCAATGCAACTCAGTTTTGTACTCAGTTTTGAACTCAGTTTTGCTGCATTGTATTTGTACTTTCAGGTCCGTATTTACAGTGTAGCCTATCTAACCTGTCTGTATTCATGAAATTAAAAATATACATGAAATGAATATAAGCATACACGAAATTAAATATCTAACACTAACTTAAAAATAATACAAGTTTTGGAAGATGAAACAATTTGGAGTCATGTATTATTGTTTTAATATTGGCTAGGGGTATATATATATATATATATGTATGCATGTGCATTCACAATGTCCCAACTTTTCTGGAAAATCAGTTGTTGTAATAAAAGGAAAAAGTACTCAGCCACTCCATGCTTTTTATTCACTAAATTGGTAACTCTTGGAACTTAAAGGACGAACAGCTCAGCGCCCCCTTCTGACTCAACCCAGTAAATACTTCCCCCATAGATCAATCTCTTCTCATTGTCTTAATCACCGTGGCAGCAGCCACCAGTTCATCTATATCTATACGTCACAGCAAATGGCCAACAAGTACACACGACACCTCAGAAGAACAATGAAACATGCAGCTGGGATGGAGGACATGAGCAATGTCAGAGCCTCAGAGGGGGCATGCAGAAGACATGGAACAGGGGTGGGGAGCAGAACTACTGCCAGTGAAGCAGAGGTGAAGAAGAGGTGAGGAGCAGGACCACTTCCAGTGAAGCAGAGGTGAAGATGAGGTGAGGAGCAGGACCACTGCCAGTGAAGCAGAGGTGAGGAGCAGGACCACTGCCAGTGAAGCAGAGGTGACCAATGTAAGACATTGAAAAACTATGAAGAAGTGATGCTGAGGGGACCAGCTGTTGGGCCCGCATTGCCACTATTCTAACTAGGTTCAATTCTGCTTATGCACACAGACAATAGTTCAAATCCTCTGGTGGAAAAAGCAGGAAAGAAGATAATGCAGTTGTCTGGTAAAGGACTTACACAACCAACGGTTCGACAAGAGTGCAGCTGGGGAACCCCCAGATTCTAAAGGGGGCACCTCACTAATATTACAGCATCCCACCCGACTGCAGCAGGAAATCTGCCTTAAAGGCCTCTGATTTTGCTGAAAAGAACAACATATTGGTTTTTTTAAACCAATTTCTACTTAGGTTTTAGGCTTGAATTCTATCCACTACTTTAAATAATTTTTAATTTGTTCCGCAGCTGCTTTTATCCAAAGCATTACACATTTTTAAGAAAGCAACATCAGATAGTCCCTAGAGGTAGTGATGTAGTCAAGACCACCTAAACCAAGACCAAGTCATTAACAAGACCAGAGTATATTGAGACCGAGACAAGACCAAGACCAAGGCAGGGCTAGACCAAGTCAAGATCAGAAACAGACTAATGTTTCACATAACACACTATAAAATGTGGAGCATTGGCACAATCTTGGGGCTCGGCAGTATGGCCTAAAATTTGTGTCACAGTATAAATTTGAACCATGGGTGTTTTTTTTTTGTTTTAATAAAAATTTCAATATAAATGCTTCTGTAATGTAACATTTTTTCATTTAAGACGCGCCTTATTGGTAACGTTTGAACTTTGAAGCAGGACGTTAACAGTACTGTGTTAACAAACAGATGAATATTAATGCGTTGAGATAAATATTGAGCCGTATTCATGAGTGGTCTTAACTGGTCTTCAAATAAAACCCGGAGTCCTCTATGTACGAGACGGAGACAAGAGCAAGTCAAAATAAAGTCGATTCCAAGACAAGACAAAGAACGTAAAAAAGTGGTCTCGAGACCAAAAACCGGTCTTGAGTACTACAACACTATCTAGAGGGCTGTGCCCAGGAGCCTAATGATGAAACCAAGTGAACAACACGAACATGATGAGCATAACATGAAAACAACTGTGAACCAGTGACCTTGTGAGTACAGGTACAGTACAGAGTCTGGGCCACACAATGTCCCCAGTCATTCTGCTGACAGAAGGATGATCATCTTTCATAAAAAGGTAAACATCACACACTGTACTACACATAAGGACAATAGGCACAGCTAGACTATGACTTAAGAAAATCACCAAAAAGCAGACAATTATCAATTATCAAAACCATATGTCAGTATCTCAGTGGTGCAGCCTGGGCTGGTAATGTGAGAAACAGCCAAGAGTCATTAGACATTAACTCGTGTCATCAAGGTACCTTGTAAACTAAATTAATTATGATGCCTTCGAGTAAAAATACACTTTTAACAATACTGTTATTCTCAATGTTAAAGGCTAAAAAACACATAATTAACTTGTAAGAGCAGCTACCTGTATTCTCTGTATTCCTTTCATCCATATCCAGGCATGATTTAACACCATTTTACTTACCCAGCAGAACTCATTCTTAAAATTTTGGCATGGCAGAAATCTTTTTGCAGAGGAAAAAGGTCATATTGAAAAAATGAGCATAATTTGTCCTATGTACTGCAAACAAGCCCTCAAATGAAATGTAATGCTGGATCCTGATACTTGATATGAGGGACAGAAATATTGTTCATGTCCCTTGTTAATAATATCACCATCTCTGTGACACTAATCTATTCTGTCCACATTTTACTTGTGACAATTAGCTGGTAGCATAGCAGTTAAGGACACAGTTATGCAGCCTAAAGTCGTTCGGTTCAATCCCCCAAATGGTACTTAAAAAATAGCAATATTTGAAGTCACAAGGATAGTGTACGAAATGTCAGCCATTTTGTACATAACTATTCCAGAATTGATCATGTACCAAGATCACATCTCTGAAAACTGCACACTCGGAATGCAGAGAACTTTTGGCTGCAGAAATTTGCAGTTGGCTGTAGTTGTGAGGGCCAGGCCCTTCAATCCAGCCATAACTCATGCAGGGTAGATGTAATGGATTTTAAACTCGACAAACGCCCTTTGGAAAGGTTTAGCCGGCTGGAGTGAGGGAGTTGACTGCAGCTGGGCAGTGTGGTTACCCTCCAACCCTCCAGGAGGTTGGGTGAGAGGAAACCAGCCCAGTTACAATTGGTGGAGTCCACCAGAATGACTTCACCACCTCCCATAGTACCAGACGCAGTAGCTTTCAAGAGCGCATTCTTCCACTGTGGTGCCAGCAGGGAGGCCACACAAAAGCACGCAGAAGGTCCTGGGTTTAAGGGCCAGGATAAGTCTTACTTTTGTATTCGACCCAAGATCTGTAAGTAGCCAGCAATATACATGGATACATGGAGAAATCTATTTTAGAGGGAATCTGACAAACAAGCAAACATACAAACAAACACAAGGTGTCAGCTAAATGAATAAAATATAAAATGCAATAAAAGTAATGCAGGAAACATGACTCATTCTCTTCATAAGGTTATACAGAGAGAGAGGGACAGAGGGATTTCCCTGTCAAAACATGCAATTTTGGAAATTCAATCATTGCACCCAAATCAGGCACCCATCAAAAAGAGGCTGGTGCCTGGTGTCTGTCTGGAAGCTGAGAATAACAGGAATGCTTAAGCCCTTAACCCCATTAACAGAAAGACTGCGAGACACCACACTCACTTAGGGCCATTCCCAAAATGACCATTTCAGTCTACTGTTTACATGGGGGCTATAATATGATTGTGCAGAAGCAAACGGAACAAAGATGGGGACTGATGCTGAATATTGCTGGAAATTCTGGGAAGTCATATTTGAAATGAGCAGTTAAAGCATCGCGGTCTACACGTCAGCTGGCTGTCTCGCCCTTCACCACCGAGGCTGTGTTAATTCATGCGATGTCTCCGTTCAAACTGCATCGCAATCATTCATCGCGGCGAGACACATACTGCACATAAGCAGCACCTGAATTACCTTCAATGTCTATTAAAAGGAAGGTGTTGAGACCCCAGCAGACAGATTGTGCCAAATCCTAGGAAGTCAGACATTTCTGCTTACCGTTGCAGTCCTGGCCTGAGGCCGGGATTAAAACCTGCAGAGGGGTAATTGTGGCTGCCTTCACCTGACAATCAGAGGCCTATGCAAACTCCTGCCAGAGACCTGCCATCTCCTCAAGTGACTTACAGCTGTTCTGCAGGTAAGCCGGACCTGCCCCATAAATCCAATAAATGAGAATATGGTGAGTAAATACAGCGGCAACTGTCATACATAACTACAAGGGTACAGATACAGACTGGCCCGCGACTCCACAACAACATTTACGTAAGTGAACAGTTAGTCGACACGAACAACAGCATTACTAATTACAACATAAGCAGCAGTAATAGCAGTATGTAGGATCAGAGGGAATAACACAACACTAAAAAACCGTGTCACTAAAACAACATAGCGGTACCAAAATTAATAGCGGTAGCTGATTGCTGCCTGTACAGGCAGCTATTTACTGAAGCAATTCAGAATAAGTGTCTTTATAACAGGACGTCCCCGCTGCCTGGAAGACGCCCAGACGTCGCTGTCTGTTACCACCATGCTTTGTACCGCTAACCGTCAGCTGCTGTGAGTGCCCCGATGCACCGAACTCCCTCTCCATCTGAACGCCTGCTATTCCGTCCCTGTTTTTTGGCTAAATTACAGCACCCACCCAGAAAGCAGGCAGCCCACAGCAGACACCATACCACCCACTACCATCGCAGGCGAGTTTTCCTAATTTAAACACATTTAATTATGAATCAGACAGACTCATATGCGAAATCGCACAAACACTGTAAACAAGCTTTTGGACTCTTGTCTTGTCAGCGCATCATTAAAGTCAAAGACAATGAAAACAATAATGTTTCTGGGAAATATCACGAAGAATGCGTAACCCCTGCCATTATATAAAGCAACCCAGCTTACAATTATTAGTCATAAACATACTGAAAAGAACTTTTGAACAATATCCCTAAACCTTCTGTGAATATTGCTGCTTCCTGAGCCCATAATGCACAAGGTTATTCCTACAAACTAATGAGGTTTTTGTTACATTGCGTAACAATTAGCAAAAATGCTAATGTGGGAATCCTTAGTAAATGATGCGTTACACAACATACATACTCGTCGCGGTAACACTGTGTTGTCCACGCACTCATTGCTGCGTAACAGTCGTTGTCCCAGCTCATCTCATCTTTTTCATCTCACCTGTCACATTTCTGTGTCGTACGGCAGATATAAAACCTATTTCTGTTCTTTCAGGAGTTGCGCTTCTGCATTGGAGATGTGCATAATTATGCTACATGACAACACCCAGCGGCTGAGTGTGTCATGTCCTCAGCCCACACGAGATTGCATAACGCGAGGAAAAAATGCTTAAACTCTCTTCATGAAATGTCCTATGAGAAGAAAAACCTTTAAATCAAGTAATGACAAATTCTACTGCAGCTATGGACGGTTCTGGACCGGCAATCTCAACGTTTATTGAATGCTTCATAGTTTGTTTTTTTCCTTTTGGTATTTATTCGTTGTTTATTGCTACAGTGATAATGCAGCCTTAACTGCAAGAAAATGAGAAATTGTAAATATAAAATGTATTAACTATAGTACAAGTGAACAGTCTGATATGGGTAGCTAGTTTGAAAACTTGGTAATGTTTGAAAAGTCGTAATGCTGGGATATTCAATCATTATATATCATTCATGACAAATTCCGTAGGCAGTAGGTTGTGGGTTCAGTTCCTGGCTCTCTCCTGTGTTTTTGCTTTAGAAGCCAGCTAAAGTAGTTACTTCGTTTTTAAAAAGTTAAAAAATAAAAATAAACAGCTGCTGTAGAGTTGTACCCCCCCACCCCCGATAAACAAAAAACGGCTAATACACCCCCCCCACTAACCATATTTGCCCTAAAATGGGTGCAAACCTCAACCCACCACCCCCCCAATCATGGATTTAACCCTCGAGCTGCTGGGTCTCACACAGGAGATTCGGCACCTCAGAATGAAAAGTCAAGGCCAAAGAGAGACTTCAGTGCGACAATCAGAGCCAAGTGCAGCCAAGCGAGTCGGCTTTAAAGCATCAGGGAGTCCCGTGATCAGGCAGCAGAAGCTGGCCGGGGGGCAGACAGGGCATCAGTCCTCCGCACTGCAGCTGCTGATTAGCTAGAAAGTGTAGAATTTATGCCGCTGTGAAGAGGAACTGAAGTATAAAACCTCTAATCAGGCCTAATGAACATTAATGGCAAATAGGTAGCATAGTAGTTGAGGGCTGGTTCAGTCTCCCGCAAAACCTCAACTTGTGCCATTGTGTGAGGGATGCTGGGATCTCTGATTAGGGCATAAGGTGAACATAACTGCTGTTAACAGCGCCCTCTGTACTGACCCTTTGACAGCACTCTAACCCTAACATTAACCACTGAGCCATGGTCAGCGCGCAGTGCCACCCTGGAACCAGCAGTAATGTCAGAGATGACAATCGCACCCTTCCTCTTGAGTTCTGCTCCAAATTTTTGAATGGAACGATGAACCACACAAACAGCTAATACTAAAACAACTTTCATTCTCTCATTTTGTTTATTTATTTGTTTTTCCCTGGAAGCTTCCAACTGAGAATGTAAAACCACACAACAGGATGATCATTCAGAGACCTATCTTGACATTTATCCCATCATGCACCCTGACAACCCCCCCCCCCCCAGTGATCGACTCCTGCCCTCCATTTTTTTTGCCTCAGCAGCTCTTTCCGTGTACATGTGCAGCGACCCGGGATGCTGATCATATACAAACATCCTGATACAATAAGACTGAACAAATTTAACTGTGAGTTACGTGTTTGCTGCCTGAAGCGGAGGTGTTGCCTCTAAAGATCTTTCAGATTCTCCATTTGCCACTTGAATGGAAACGCAATGAAGCACAAAAACAAAGCTAAATTGATTATAAGCAAGTCTAGAAAATGTACAGCTGTTTGATGAGTGAAATGCTACTGCAGATGCCCATTGAATGAATTCAGTGCCGTAGGATGGAACTACGCAGGCAGCTGAGGTGATTTATTTTTAAGCCATAACCCCTTTTTTGTAATTTCTTAAAACTAATATGGACATACTGACTGCAACTATGATTTAATGAGTCCTATATTTCATAAAATTATTAATATAAAAAAAAAACATGTGGTTTATATTTCAGTGGCTGTCCTGTTGCATCTTCACAAAATCGTAACCTCACTTTGTAATGCATAAGTATCCCGCTGTATGTATAGGAATAATGAAAAATGAAGGAATGCAAATCATACAGAAATAGAATTAAATTTAAACGATGAAAAAAAAGAAGATAAGTGATAGCTGAGTTAGTGTGATGGAAATCATCACCACCATCATCAGAAAAGGAGCTACTTGAAATAATTAACAATTACAATTAAGTCTGATTGAAGCTGAAGATATGGTCGAGGTTCGTTTTCACAATCATGGGTGTGACAACTAAAAACACAAAAATCCCACTTAAAATCTGTTTTTGCTACACTAAAAATGCACACATGAAGTATTCTGGGAGAAGTGGCATTGAACAGTTTTAAAACTGTGATATCGCAGCTCCACAATCCCGCAACACTTTTACATAATGTGAATTCCGAAGGCCAGAAAGCAATTTCACTTGTACATCCACGTGATGTTGCCCCGTTGGGCGCCCACTTAGCTCAAATTTACACCAGTTTCAATTTCATAAATGCTCACTCTCACTGCAGTTAAATATGTACATGTGGCGTATTTGCCGACACGCTATGCACACTCTGTCCTTGCTTTTCTGCACTCTGCATCATGCTGATCGTTATTTTGGGGAGTTAGTGCATTTCAGCTCTTACTGTGCCAAAAAGAATGCTCACTCACTGAAGTCGGGTTCACCGTCCTTCAATATCCCCCTCTCTCGGCATCCCCATTCAATGCAAGTCAATCAACGCAGCCAGGATGCACCATATCTCACCATCAACATGTACTTTGTTCTCAGGATTATTACAGCAGATTCACAGTGTTTAATTCTGCAGTAAATCTGATGAAGTTAAAAAGAAATCCAAGATAAACTGACTGGTCTCCAGCAGGTTGGGGACTTGCTAACCATACTCATCACCCAGTACTGGGTCGCGGTGGATTTGGGGTTTATCTTAGGGGAGCAGGGATCACTCAGTCTTTCTGTGGCAATGATAAGACAATGACAGTTTATGAGGTATGGCAGCACAAACACTGCATGCCCTATGAAAGCAGAACTACATTTTAAAAATGCTGTTTTTGTTCTATACTGAGTACTTTCAAAACAGAGGCAGAACTGCAGAGGGAATGGCCCCAGCTGATTGGTCCCCAGAGTGCCCCTCCCCTGTCTCTCTCCTATATGAAACATATCATTGGCTAATGATAAGACTGGCAATTCTATACGAATTATGGCCCTTCCTATGCTCTCCAACTTAAAAAATGATTGATTTGTCCCTGTTTTCCAACTTCTCTTATGTAAATATATTCATTAAATTTGCAGATTACTAATCCTTTGTGTGACAGTTTCCCTGTCTAGCACCAGCTATGACGGGAGTGTCACATGACATCACGTGTCCATTATGCTTTTCTTGGCCTCTGCCGATTAATGCCACATGTACTAAGTCTGACTCGTGGGCATTTAAGCATCATACCGATTAGTGACGCAGATCCCAGAGAAGTAGAAACGTGGGTTTGACATTCCCAACACCCGCAAGGCTTACTGCGCTTTGATTATGAACATCACTAATCTGAATAACCCTATATCCTCATCTACGTATCCATAAATGGAACTTCATTAGACGTATCTCCCACAGACATCCTTTTCTGTCTGTCCTTCCATGCATCCATCCATCCATCCATATTACACTCTCATGGTGAGCCTGGGCACTACAAATGTCTTTATTCATCCAATATGTAATCCATCCATCCATCCATTAATAAAAATGTCCTATATAATTTTAAATGCACTACTTTCACTTATTTTGAATAATCGTTTGCACTTTTAGTCCCGTCAGACGTCTGTGGCATGTCAGGAAGTGGCACTTATTTCAAAGACAAAGAAAGTATGATGTCGATCAGTCAGAAGAGCCCGTTTAAGCCGACTCGGTATTCGGAAAGGTGCTGCGTCAGCAGAAACGGCCGATAGCTTTTGTGATATCAGTAGCAGAAACTCTTCATTCAGCCGCGCACCCCCACAGTGGGCATTAAAACCCTGAAGGAAGCGTCTTAATTTCAGACAGGAGCGCGATGTTCTCCTGCAGGTGCCGTTCCACCGTTACGTGTTTTTGCTCAGAAACTCTGCATGCATTAGAAACCTCAACCCATTTTTTGCACAATAGCAATACAGGTACATTATTATTTATAAAGAGTAGGATGAAATTAATTATTACCCAGCTTTAACGCTATATGTCATTATGGTGACTTTTCGCAGAACACGGGGCAATAGCAGTCTATGAGTGTCAGATATTCTAGTTCTGTTGTATTGATTTTGATCAGTCTTCAGTGTAATTAATCTTAGTTGTTTTGCTAGAAAAACCACCCAATCTCTTTATTGATTCAGTATTATTTGGCATGTTATTCAGTACAACTGCTGTCAATCAAGAGTCTTTGGTTCTTATTTATAGAGATGTGCACAACCAAGGCCGGCTCTCACTAAAGGCAGAACAGGCAGTCGCCTAAGGCCCCCAAATCACCTGCACTGCGGAGGAAGTAAAATCTTGATCTGATTTCTTGGTGGGGAGGGGGGATCCCAAATAAAGCTTTGCCTGTGGGCCCAGAAAAGGCAGAGTCGGCCCAGTGCACAACATACAGTGCAAACCTCCTACACTGGCAGGAAGTATGACTTCTGACAAATACTTTTTTAAAAACTTATACATACGTAATATCAATTTAGAGAGTTTGGCAGCTAGGTGTTCAGTTATATATATATATATATATCGCATCTCCATGGACTCTACATGGCTGAATCTGGATATTCTGAGCCCTGATTTTTGTCCACTGGGATAATAAAGTACATCCTCACTCTGTAACGCTATTAATCCCATCAAAGCCACAGTGGCCAGAAGCGAACAGCAGGCAGCTGTGTTATTTTTTAAATACTGTTAACATAGCAATCTGTTATGCTGTGAATGCTTAAAGAGTCGACAAAGCTTGATTCTTCTCTTTCATTGCTTTTGTTTTCATCATGTCACCAGCCAAATTGCAGGGAAAGCGGACGGCGTCATGTTAAAGGGGCGGAAAGCGAGGCCCATCTGTGGGACGCAGAGGACAGACGCGTGATGACAACAGCTCCACCCTAGGGGGCGCCGCGCAGGTGGGCTGCCTTCCAGGAGAACATGGAGAGAAGGGGGGGGGGGGCACTGTGGTGTCCCCTTTGTTAATCTTTCTGCCAACCGCCTGCAAGGACCCCCACCCACATCTTTTTGGCCATTAAATCTCAGCTGGTGTCAATAAAAACTATAAAAACCTCAAAACAATAGCCTGCCCCGAGCCAGGTTTACCACTGTAGTTGTTAGACTAACAATAGCCACATCATGACTGTACAAAAGAACATAGCAGAACATCAAACACACTTCCAGGACTTTTAAGTGTAATGGCTCATAATGGTGCTTTTCATTGTGTGCTCTGCTGAAATAACTGTCTGCGATGCTCAAAGCTTCTAAATGCATAACTAGAGAAATAGGTTGTGCGACAATGTTTGAAAGAGAAGCTTTGTTTCCTATTAAATATCCAGCACGGGCGGGAGGGGAGTCACCCGCTTTGCATAGACTATACCGCCCAACACAGGCAGAACACAGCAACTACGCTGGCAGTCAAATCAAGCGAAAGGGCTTCATAGCATTTTGACTGTCCACCTGTATGTGCAGTAAGTAGGTACATGATAGTTTTTTTTCCACTAAGCATCTTTTTCACGAGAAAAAAAGAGACCCAATTTCGTCAGAGCTCTCTGGTTATGATAAAAAAAAAGGCAGTTGCGGTATTTTGCCTCTGTGTGGCAGTATAGGCGGCTAACGCTTGTGCTGGCTGCTAACACATTTCGCTGCGCTGTTATCGTCTGCCTCGGGACAAATGAGCCGACAACCAACGTTTCTCTTCCCAACACCTTAATGCATGAACTGTTCAGGCGTGGTTCTGCAGAGCCTGGCCAGAAAATATGACGCCCATCACAGAACTACACGGCAACTGTACATCAAAGCATAAGCGGCAAACGAGGGCTAAATGGCATTTTGGCCATTCTTAACCTGTGCCATTTTTAAATACGTTACAAGGGGAGGAAATATTCAGAGAGCACATGTGGGAGTAGCTGAGACTGTGACGAAAGGGACAAAATTCTCACCAAATGACTTCCGGTCCATGTCCCAGAAGCCGTCCTGCTGAATTTATTTAGTGAAAATATTCATTTGCATAAGATAAAATGGCAACTTAGATGAAAAGGCCCGTTAAGCAGGTATGTAAGTGTATTAACAGAATTTTTAAGCAATATACTGCTATAAAAAAAAAAAAAATCTTTCAAACTGCTTGAAGTGTGATGCTCCATAGCAAATCAGATGAGCAAATAAAAAGGAAGTGTATGAAAATAAAGAATATCCATCTATCTGTTTTTCATTATTTTATTTTGTTTTGCTGTGGTTTTATTTCATTTTTTATGTTGCTCCTCGTAAAGCACTTGGCTACAGCACCATGTCTGCTGTTGTAAATCTGCTATATAAATAAATCACCATTGTCACTATCCAGCTATCATCCATAACTGCTTTCCCAGCACATGGGCACAGGCCAGGGTACGGCTTGGAGGAGATGCCAGTCGACTGCAGGGAACAGATCCACACTCTTCGGGCAACTAGAGCAGTGTTTCTTAACCCGCTCCTTGGGGACCCCCAGATGGTCCACTTTTTCGCTCCCTCCCAGCTCCCAAAAACGTGGACTGTCTGGCAGGGAGATGGGAGGGAGCAGAAACGTGAACTGTCCGCACGCTGCACACCTATCAGGCACTGATTTAGACAGCCATCAACCTCAACCGCACGCCTAATCACATCTTCTTGGACTGTGGGAAGACGCTTGAGAATTCCGCAGAAGCCCAGGCAAACACAGGGAGAAGATGCAAGCTTCACGCACACGCACAGCCAGGGATCGAGTGTCAGAAAGTTCCACCGAAGCTAATGAACGATTAATGAGCGACACATATCGCATTTCCCCAGCTGGCTAAAAAAACCAGACTGAACTGTGCCTTCAGCTTAATCTTCAGGAATCATAATAAACTTCATTTTGCCACGTAATCCAAGGGATTAAAAAAGGAATGATCTAGCAAACAAAAACAGCACGGGCATAGTCAACAAACACTCAACCCATAAGCCATAAAAAAGGATTACTTTGCACACTGTACACCTATTAGGCACTGATTCCATTAGGCAGTGATTTAGATTACACTAATACCAGTACTGCCTCTCTGTTACACCAGTTACATCATCTACTACAATTACTGCTACTGCATTCACTCACCACTTTGTCTTACCCCATTCTGTAATGTTGCACATAGTACAGGATTATACCAGCTCAAACTGTCTATTACTGTGTTGTTGCTGTGATTCATCATTCTTTGTACATCTGCTTTGAGTCTGGGGGCTATATAATAATACGCAATACTGCACAACTGAGAATTTCACTCTACTTGGTCTACCAGATAATAGACCTAAAATCCTTGGATACAAATTGACAGATTGAAGAAAGGAATTTTTGAAAACATCCAAAAATGGTTCTCCATTTTCACTTTTTTTCACGCTTTTCACCTGTCATTCCATCATGTAGTGAGAGAGCACCCTCTCAATTCAATCCCACAATCCCACAAAACAGCAAAATACAAAAAAGTGTTAGGTCCCCTCCCCCCCGCACCCAAAAAGCCATTCCCAAAACTACTTCCTGCTAATAATGTTCCTCAAAATGCGGCTCCTTTCGGTGTAATACATATACAGAACTGTGATGATTTACTACCCATCGGATATGACCTAAAATGTTCTAATTCTACCAACCATGAGAATTACCCTCAGTCCACTTAGCCCAGCACTCGGAATTCCCTTTCCGCGGGACAAAAGAGGTCTTTTTTTAGCACAGAATCAGCCATACGAGATGCAATAATGTGGAACGGTGCAGCCTCTTCACTGCGCGATATGAGAGGCAGCTGCGGCGGCGCCCCTCAGTGTTTCCCTGGAATAAATGTAGCCTCATTGCCGCGACACGTACATGCAAAGCCGAACCTGTCGAGTGGATTTTCACCATCTGTTTCTTTCATTAACCTTGGTTAATAATGATTATTTGAAATGGAAAATCTGCTTTTCTTTGCCATGTAGACTCATGAGCGAGCGAGGTACAGCAAGGTCACCATATAATACAAGCTTTTCATTTTAAAGCATTCGTTTTAGTTTCCCTTCATCAGGAGGTCATTATTTTTGATTGGTGGATGAATCATTCATAGTCTCTGACTTTACATGGGTCCTGAAGAATTGCTGATCAACTGTGCCCAACAGAAGGTCGCTTATAGGTTATTATTAGCAGATCATGACTTGCAGGAGCCCAGGAATAGAGCATGTGCGCGTTCACACTCGGTATCTGTGAAACATCAACCGCCAGCTTCGAAATCGTCAAAGCCCTATGTGAGATTCTCTATCATTGCCACCAGCTGGCACCCGGGCCTGGGCTAGGAGTCGTGCCTAGGCAAACACCACAGCACCAGTACTGTCTCACACTATACCAGTGGCAACAAAGAAAGGATCTTTCCCAAAACGGTTAACAACCAGTTAACGAACAGTTAAAAACCAGAAGCAGAAGACACAAGACCCACGGTGGAGATATCCTCCAATGCCAACGAGAACTTGTCCTCTGTCACAACCATGGACCTCTTGTTTTTTTATGCCCCACCCCTATCCCCGTGCGGCACAACAGACCTCCATTGTACAGCAGGATGACATCATAGCGGTACAGTCAACGCAGACCCACCACATCTATGGGGTGGGACCAGGAAAAGCACGACTTCAGATTCAAAGCGTGCTTTGTGAGCACAAAAGCAGGAGTGTAAAGTACACCTGACTCCGCAGTAACAGTGCAGCTACCGAGCTTTGGTAATAATGGCGCCAAAACGACAACAACAACAATAGCTATTAAATTTTAATAAGCACAACACGTTTGTTTCTATTCTTCTTTCATTGGTAATGCCCCCGTGTGCATCACACTAAGGATTTATCTGCTATGTAGATGCTTCATCTAAAACAATGTTGGCCAATTTCGGTCTGGCAAGGTCGGAGTCCAACACAGCCTACAGATTTCCCTTTTTAAATACTGTACATCTTAATCATGTACCTACCAGGTCTAGCAGATGTGTCTGAGCAGGGAAATCTGCAAACTGTGTTGGGAACCTGCCCTCCAGGACCAGAAGTGGGCAACTCTGATCTGAAACATACGTACATGTTTCACAACATGACACCATTCTATTATCTGTGCCTTTTTGAGCTACTTGGATCCCCTGTAACTTGAGCATCAAATGAAAATAGTACAAGGACTGTAGTAGGTGTTCGCCAGGCTGGAGCACCACCAATCAGACACCAGCTCCTCTGTAATAACCAATCAATTCAACACCCTCCCCAAACAATGTTCCAGGACCATACAATCAGAGCCAACAAACCACTAATAAAAGGATGGAAGCCATGACACCATTTTAAGGACCAACAGAGCACAACCACACCCTGAGCGTTTGCAGTCAGGAAGGCTGCTTTCACCATGAGCTGCTCCCATTGGTCTCAGAAATGGGAAAAAAAACCTGCATTTTTCGAGCATACTGGTGAGAAGAAATGTCAGTACAGATGCGTCCCAATTTATAATGGTTTGACTTAGGATATTTCGACATTACGATGGTGCGATGGCGATGCATATTCAGTAGTCATCAACTCTGAATTTCGATCTGTTCCTGGGCTAGTGATACGCCGTACGGAATGTTCTACTGATGCTGGCCGATGGCAGCATCCTCCCAGCCATGCTTCTAGTCTCTGCAGCAATCGAAACGTAAACATCTCAAAGTGTTTAATAGTGTTTCATCTCTTTGAGCTAATTTTCTGAAGTCTGTTATTTCTACTCAACACCCAAGTGTGTCATTTCATATTCATATTTGACATATTTGACGATATTTTCAACTTAAGGGTTCATTGGAATGTAACCCCATTGTAAGTCGAACAGCATCTGTCATGTGTTTACCTGTTTATACCTTTGTTCCCCCCGACAAAGTTGCTTCAGCATGTAGCTGATTTACTGCAAGTCAAGTCAAATCGGCAAATTGTCATGCATTCATATAGGTATGCAGCAGCAAGAAATAGCGTCACCCCTGGACCACAGTGCCACACACACAACAGCATGGAGTATGGGAAGGGCTTTCACAGGACTTAAAATAGTGAAAAACACAGGACAGGGAGGCTGGACACAAGGGATTATATACCTAGTGAATTGTGTGTATGTAAACAAGAAGAAAGCAGTGAGTAATGAAGTTATACGCTTTGGGGTCTATCAAGCCTGAATTTCTGGAGGTGATATCAGAAGCCCATAGCGGAAGGGGCTAATTCTGTACTGTTTTTAACTTGAACGCACATCATGGCCAGAAACGTAAATATGAGTCGGACACCCCGTAAACACTTGTCATCTTCAGTGCCCTATTTAACGTGAAAAATCCAGCCACGGGCAATGGTGCCAAGTTGGAAATACATGAACGCTTACAAGTGCAAACGGACCTGACATGCACAAAGCATAATCTCACCAGAGTGCCTCCAGCGGCCAGAAAGTTAAGTGCTCATAATGCAGCCAGAAAGAGAGACCGAGAGAATAAAGGAAACCAGGGAATATTAAGGGAGACCCCTGTGGCGTCGGACCAGTTAATAAGAGCCCCAATAAACCTGCTAATATTCACTACACAGAGCGCACTTGTATGAAGTGACACTAAGCTACAGGTTTGCTAGCATCTGCTGTTGCTGCTATAGTGTAATCCATTACACTCCTTTATAAAAACGACCTGATTACTGGGAGCTGAATAAGTGCATAAAATGCAAAAACGTAATACAAGCAAATGGTCATTAAAAAGCCCCACAATTACATGCTGAGAAAACTCTGGCATGAAAATATCTGGTGAAGCTGAGACTGGCAGCTTTCGGCGGCACACCTTCAGGTACAGCTTTCACACGTTTGTTTCACAGAACGATGAAGTGTTAACCTTGTGTTTCTTGTGCTATTAATATACCTGCTTCCCAGACACTGAACATTGCTGCTTTTTTTTTTTTTTTTGCATGGCACTGCAATGGAGGGGTCGATGGTAACCTGACCTCCCAAGAAACCACCGTGTAGAACAACAGGAGTAATGAAACCAGGCTCCTGGATTAACGATGCCCGTCCAAAAGATGCCCGTCTCCGGCATCACCACCACAACTTATCAGCTTAGTCATCCACCCTGAACAGCAGGAGAGGCGTTTCCAGAACTTGAAGGTCCTACTTTTCATTTCATCATCACACATTGATAGGAAACCTGAGGGTAATTAACAGATGCAACAGAAAAACATCTGCTGAGTTCCATGGGTCGTTTATTTTTCCCTTGCAAATTACTCATAAATGGTGTAAACCATCAATTAATACGGCTTGTTGAAATGCACCGAGGTGCAGCTGTTGACAGGACGGACGCCTTCAGCACTGTGACGGCTAAAATTTTCCAGCAATTTTATGGCACCGGTCGCCTCTTTGTCCACATTCTAAATTATAACACCCGTGGACAGGAGTCAGCAGTGTGGAGCATCTGAGATAGCCGTCGGCAGTCAGTCTTGGCGAGGGAGGAACACGGGGTGCAAGAAGGAAGAGACAGCACTGACAGAAAGCCTGCAGAAAGAGCAAGCAGGTAAACTGTTAAAGGACATGCGACATGCAAAGGTCATTCAAGGCCATTGGTGTTCAGTGCTGGGGCTTCTCACTGATTGGTCAATTCTGGGTTTGTGTGTAATAAGTGTATACATCAGTTAATCACCTTAAGCATGAGTAACATGTAAACGGCCCACATTACTAAAGGCAATGATCCGACACCATACACACTACTGCCTCGAATCACAACAATATACCCATTATACTAATATATGTAGATATATACACAGAGATTCAGCGGCGTAGACCGAGTTCCGGGCCAGAAAGCCAAGAGCTCTGAGAGTGACGCTCTGGACCACCACTACAGGAGCTGCGTCTTTTCATTAAGTAGCCATTAATAACAGTGGGGCACACACTTCGAGGCAAAAGCAAAGAATTACAGTATTAAGAGCAAAAGGATTCCATTAATTCATCCATTAGTCCAAGAATAAAATATGAGTGGCGAAGCCCACCACCAGACACGGGCAGGGGAAGCGGCAAGCACAGACGACACGTAACGAGGCCCGCTGATGAGCAAGAACGATAACCATGGAAGCCGGTGCACTCCTGGGGCCTAGGCGACTGGAGGGACGCGTCCCAAGACCTACCAGAATGTCAGCTGTGTTTTACATCGGGGTCCTTATACTCATTCACGCTGAAAGACATCAGTACACACAGAGGTCACTTCATGCAAGATGAGAGAATGTCCAGTTTTTTTCTTGGGGGGAGGGGGGTGTAATTATTTTGTAAAATTTAGATAGGACAATTATCTCTTACAAAAGGATGATGCAGTCGAATGGGGGAACTGAAATGACCTTCTGAGAAAACAACAATATTTGCTGAACGAAGGCATCCATGACCAAAAGCTACGGCAAAATTCTCCATATACCTTACATGCACCTTACTAACACCTTACATATGCCTTACATACACTTCACATAACACCTTATTTACGCTTTACACACAACTTACATATACTTCACAAAAGCCTTACATACACCCTAATTATGCCTTATATATACCTTACATACCCCTTACATATGCCTTACACACACCTTACATACACCTTTGACTCCCCAAGACTTTGTTGTCCAGCTACCAGCAGAAAATGTAAAAACATAAACCCCCCCCCCCCCCATCTCCAGGCCTCTGCAATCTTGTTAATTATTATATTTATAACAATACGTATAGCATCAGACTTTGAAATATCAGGCTACTTAATTCCTTGCTCTCCCAAAGATTTAAATGTCAATACTGATAGCAAGGTTGTTAACGGCCGCTTTCTGAAAGCCCGAATCGATGGACTCTGTTCACCTTTTAGTAAAGCCACCCTGCTTATCTTCAGATGGACACTGACCACAATCCAGCTGGTGAAAATCCCTTCCAAGCTACTGGCCAGCATCCTATTCAAGCTTGAGAAGCGAGTTTTACCACACGATTCATCAGGATTGACTCCCCAGCCCTGAGGACATCGCTCCACGTAGATTTTACAGGTAAACCTCGGCACGGATGACAGGAATACAGCGACTACAGGAACTATTTAACAGAGGGACAGGTGAGAACATTTGAACTGACTTTGTCACATTTATTAAATTAGACTTTACACCTTAGGCTATTCTGTGGAGGAGGAGGACAGTACTTCTTGTATTCAAAATTTTGTTTGACTACAAAATTCATCCCCACCAACATCAACCCTGGCTGTGTTACTGGCCACATCCTTCCAGCCCCTTTTCCTGCATTCCCTCTCCACTGTTTCCATAAGTAGCTTCAAATGTATTACCTCCTGAGTGAGTGAAACCAGACACTCCAGTATGGCCTGTCCCTTCACATCATGTCATTCTGCCCAGAATTCCAAGCCCAATGTACATGACTGTTCCAACTGACCTTATCTCCAAGGAGTAGATATTACCTATGCTTGCAATTTCCTATTTAGAACAAGTTTCTTCAGATTTGGAAGAACGGCCCCTCATATGAACTGTGGCACTGCTTACGCTGAAAGACTTGGAAATCCCAAAAAAACAGGGTTTGGATTAGGGTTTAATGGGAATCGGGAATAACAGACCTCACCCTTGCCCAGAAATTTCACATATGTGAGTTCAACTGGCAAATAATGTGACCATATGTTACAATTTTCCAACCGTTGCATAACCAACAACAATTGTTTCCTCCTTCATGACTGAAATCACGAGGATTACGGCAGAATGCTGCCTCCCAACGTTCCCAGTCAGGTCTGAGAGATTGCTAGGTGAGTGGAAATTCAATTAAACATGTTAGTTGACTCTAATGTGGTTTCTGTTCAATCAATAATATTCCTGTGCAAATGCATGTCTGTTACAGATTAGTATATTTTCAGTATAGATTGCTTAATTGTAGGCGACTCATCATTTAAAAGTAATTAAAACCAGGAATTATGGGTAAATGTTACCAACTACCATCAAACATAAACATAAAATACTTTCAATCTACCTCTGGCTACCTTTTCAAATGTGGTTTGTGATTTTCAGATTTTGCTTAATGTTTTTATCTTTGTTTAAAGTCTGTTTTGAGGATATTGCTTAAAGTTTTCAGAATGCTTCCTTGCACTGGAAGAACAGCCCAGTGTCCATTAGTGTCCTGAGTCAGAAGCTGTGATTCTACATTGACGTACAAAATCTACTGTCCTAGTCTGGAAAACAAGGCCCAGAGTTTCCAGAAGGTCCCCATTCTAGAGTTCACCTTCGGGGGAAGAAGGGGAGCTAAAATGCAGCCAACAGGAGCAAAGAGGAGGGAGGCGTGGCTGGACCTGGCTGGAATCCTGCAATGTAACTAGGCCTCCTGGGTGGGATTTAGGGAGTGAGGTACTCCTGGAACACATGTGGAAGTGGGGGGGCCATGCAGTCTGCGATTAGCACTGGACCCTGCCAGGGGGCACTCCGCCTACCGCCCCCAAATGCCAGATTTCCACACTAAAGGCGCCATGGAGGTTGGAGCGCTACTGTTAACAGTATGTGGCTCTGTGGAGTAGGATTCCAGGCCTGTGATTGGTAGGTCGCTGGTTCAAATCCCATAGCTGGTTGCTGAAATCCCTTGAGCAAGGCCCTTAACCCCATTTGCTTCAGGGACTGGCTGACCCTGCTCTCACTTGAATGCTGCTTTAAATAAAAACGTCTGCTAAGTAAATGTTAATAGATCAGTGACCGCTGCCCGTACAGAGGGAGAGTGCATGTATTTTTCCTGGTGCAGCATGTGAGTAAGCATGTGTCAATAGTGGGTAACTTGCGTGTGTGTGTGTGTGTGTGTGTGTGTGTGTGTGTGTGTGTGTGTGTGTGTGCAGAAGAGCATGTGTGTGTTTATATCTGTGCTGGGCAGCACAGGCACATGTGTGACTACAGACTCTTTTCAGCTCCCCACTCCCACAGTACATGCCTTGTGCAAAATGACCCATTGGTGCCCCGCGGCATCATGGGAACAACAGCTGCGCCTTTTATGCATGATGGGCAAGCAGGTGACCACTCACACCCCCAGACTCTCAGGAAAAGGGACAAGTCAACCCTAGTCAGCACACGCCTCCGTCTGCCTCACGGGCCAATCAGAGCCCCTCCGCTGGCTAAGACCCACCCTTAGAGTGGCACGTCCTACAATTCAAAACGTTCTTGGCCAGATTTCAACCAGACACACGGACACAGAGAGATACAATGTGAATATAAAGCTTAGCCCATAAGCTTGAGGTATTCAGAAGTCAAAATCACAGTACCTTTTATTAATCACCCTCAGATATATGATGCATGAATTACACACTGAGGTGAAATTACGTTTTCCTTGATCATAGTGCATATGAAAAGTAAAAAATCCAATATAAATTTTGAGACATATGTATAAACATGATATAAACACGATATAATATAAATGTGAACGCTAAGAAATACAGCTAATCCCCTGATTGGTGGGAAAAGATTGCCCAAATCTGACAGTGAATTACATATACAGAAGGTTGCTTTTATCATGCTTATATAAATTTTGTATAACCAAGTGAAAATCAACTTTAATGTAACGCTTCAGTTTAGGTTGATCACATGGTCTAGTTGACAATGACAGAAGCTATTCTGGATTTCCTGGACCCTTTAACTTTCTACCCACTTAATTACTAAATTAAAATGTTATCTTTCGATCTTAATGCTGTCTTCATCGCACCGGGTAGAATTAATAGAACAATTAGCTTAAGAATGAGAAACCCAAACCCGGTCGATATTTGGAGCAGGTGGGACAAATAGCATCGCAGAAGGGGTCCATAGCATTAACTCAGGCTAGAGAGAGACTGCAGATTCTCTGGCGAGTTTCTCCTGCACCTGCTCAGCTGTAACCAGCCTAACCCAGTCAGTCCTGTGAGCTGAAGATGAAGAACATCAAATCAACTGAACTCGCTTTTATTTGTGATTGAGCATTTTCACAACATTACATTGTCTCAGAGTGCTTTACAGCATCCCCGCCCAAAGCCCCAAGGAGCAAGGCTACAGTGGCAAGGAAAACCTTGGGAGGAACCAGACTCAAAGGGAGAGGCCATCCTCCAGGGGCTGGTGGAGGAAGTCAAATGAACAAAATGAACAAAATCTCAATCAAGGGTTCCCTCTACGCTGCCTCAAACTCGTATAGAGCAAGTCCTCGAGCAAGAGACTGAAAGCCACAAGCTTGCTTGATTTGGGCCCCATGTTAGGTCTCGAAGGGATAAATCACTGCAGTGTTTCTTTAAATTTGCAACAGAGATGCTGATGCAAACATTCCAGGTTGGGAATAAAAAGCAAGCTGTAGGATTATATACACAGCCACCTGACTTACTCAAAGTCCACTTGGGGGTTGTCCCTGTTACTCCCTGGGCTTCAGATGGCTTCAGAAAGAGACTTAACTTATGATCTGATATCATATTTAGGGTTCAGTTGAACAAGTGATTTAAAATCTCGTTCTCTGGACCGTAAAGCAAAAAGCTGAGACATACAGTAGGTACTTCTGGAGCCAAATATCCTGACTGGCCAGTTGGTCATATGATAACAGCCTCTCTGTGCTTTTAACAGTTCAAGGAGAGGAGTGAGGGAAGTCCTTCCCAGCAGGAAAGTATGCATTGAAAATTCTGTTTATTTATATGAAATGTAGTTAATTAGTCTTAATGATTATTGTCATATTCCAGGAAGGTCTACAGTTTAAGAGTGCACATAGCTATATAATTGACCAGAGGTTCCAGAACCTTCATGACATCTGCTGTGTTACCTCCTGAAGATCTACACAGAAAATCTGTAAGGGACACAAGCTAAAACAGCTAACTGGCTAATGCACATTCAGCTGAATAATGCCATGAAAATGGAGTAAAGTCCAGAGACCTATATCCCTGAAAGCTGTGCCAAATCATTGTAACAGTGACAGCGGTGTCAAACGAACAGCAACATAAGAATAAAACACCACACACAGCAGGATTCCGATTGTTAGTCTTTCCATTTTGATCGATGCTTCCACCTACTGATAAGCCACTGTAAAGGGGCAAATTCACTTTACAGGTCAGGACCTTGGATCCAATTTGTAATTGGGGCAGAAGGTCTCTCTTTGAAGTGGGGTGGTAAGAAAAGGCAAACCTAAAAGTAGGGTTGCACCAATCCCATTTTTTTCCCACTTTTGTAAGTACAAGTACTTACATTTGTGTAAGCCAATACCAAGTACCAATACGAGAACTTAAGGTAGTATTTATGCCATTTAAAATAACAACCACTTCTGGCATTAACAGATCAATATGGTTCACAATTTTTTAGTTATATACAAAAATCTGACTGGGCAGCAAAAAAAGACAAAGTGCAATTAAGTAGTATCGGTTCTTGGTATCAGAGATTTTTTATGAGTACAAGTTTGAGTGTATGAGTATGGTACCCGCCTGATACATGATGCTGGTATCAGTGCATCCCTACCTAAAGGCGAACACCCACTGATGAGGGATATGATCAGGCTATCGATGATCAGAAAAATGCTTAGCTTCTTAGCATCTGCAAGCTAAAAAAACTCACTGGGGTTCACGATGACAGATAGACTATATTCCCATCAACAAGGGACAGCTAGGTAGCACCGCAGGTAGTACAGCTAATGAGAGGCCCATCTCTTAGATGCTGAGAGGTCGAAAATGGCCGCTGTCTCATGTGTTCAAAGGAACATGGCCCTTACGCACGTCAGCATTCCACAAACCTGTCTGAAATATTGTTAAAAAAATCTAGGTGTTTTTGTGAAGAACTTGTAGGCTGTGAAATTCATTTAGATTAAAAGGATTTGCTTGATATCTAAAATGAGACGTAACATATCACATGAAAAGATGAGCTTTTCTCAACTCCCACACATTGTAGGACCATTCCTCTTTTCATGCATCATTTTCCTGAGAAATCTTTCTTCTTTTCAAAGAAATTCATTTTGAGCTGTTTTCTGCTAATGAACAAACACTACCAGCAGGTCGTGAAAAAAAGTACTCAGATCATTATCGGGGCAAAAACACCTGCAGAAGTCAAATGAAACATTGTGATGCAGTGCACCTCCTCCGACAACACAATGGAAAGCCAACCCTGTTGCTTCATTAAATATTCCCACAAAAATAAGTTTCAAAATTATGCAGCTCCACTATTGCTGGCTGCAGTGATTTCCAGACTCCTGCAGGGAGCAAAAAAAAAAAAACAAAAGCTGGATTCATTTCACATTATAGGAAAAATAGTTATTTTATATGACTGCTTAGGGCAGTCATGAAAGTGCAAACCAAATCACAAACCACATGCAGCTCAGATCCACTGGGCAATACGTGAAGTGAAGGCCAGAGAGAATAACCTGCATTTTGTTTAGGAAGTCCAACTAACATTCAATAGACAGAAAACTGGGTGTACAGTAGCCAAGGACACTTTCACTGTAAATGTTAATATTTTATCTAAGAAACAGCATCTGTCTTGGTCTCTCTGAGGCTGGAAACGGATAAAAATAGATTCCTTCATTTCCATATAGCGATAGAAAGCTGGTGCTGCTGAAAGCAGGCAGGGTAGAAACCTGGATGACTCAGATCTCAATAAATTATGAGATTCATAAAAAAAAAAAAACAAAACAAAAAGATTTTGCCATTTTGAAATGACCCTGTGGGAATGAGACTGCAAGGATGGGTTTAGGGTAAACGTCGAAGGGCGAGCCCAAGGCTCCTGGGTTCGTAAACCGATCCGACACGAGACATCAGGCGTGAAATTGGATGCTACGTGTGGCAATTTCTTCAAC
>JAODKF010000116.1:4589707-4612644 GCA_026779585.1 Mormyrus proboscirostris
GGTTACTTATGGTTAAGGTTAGGGCTGGGTGGGGGTTAAGGTCGTCATGTTGGGATTAGAGTTTTCCCCATAGAAATTAATGGAGAGTCCCCACAAAGATATAATTACACATTGTGAAGAATGAGGTGACATTAGCCAGAGTAAAAGAAAATAAACATATTAAATTCATTTACACTGAGGACACAAATGCAATCCGTAGTACTGAGATTTATTTATTTTTAAAAAACTTTCTGGACTTTTAATATATTACATTATGGTGGGGGGGAATAAACTGGTACTTCTGAAGACTTTAGAAATTCAAGTTTGAAAATATGTAGATTGGATCAGACCAAATCTACTAAGCCACTATAAATGTGTCTGTTCACTTGTCTAACCTATAGTGCCACTTACTGTGAAGGCAGGAGGAGAGTGTTTACATTGACTGGGTTTAACAAAATTGCACCCTGTCGCACATTAGGGGCTTTTTCATGAAAGTGTAGACAGTCAGCACACGGCCGCAGCAGCCCAACGCGAGCTGCAGATAAGATGGGCGAGGCGGGAAACTGAGCGGCTAAGCAGACTGCAAGCGATTGTCGAGGAAAAATGCTTCTGCCACTTTCCGTTTTCTAGTCTAAATTCAGATCATCGCGTTCATCAACTGCAGGTTTCAAAATGTGTCTTCCTTCCCCCAGTTGTGTACGCAATTACGTTCATCTTTATTGTTTTTCAATTTTTCCTTCAACAATTATTTGGGGGAAAAAAACAAAGTGTAACCCTAAGTAATAATTATGCAGATTCACAGCAGCTGTTGTGACCCCCCTATCATTCATGGCCAGCCTGCATACAGCAGCTGCTGACACCCCGATCACCATCATTACATGCTGATGTGTGCAATCATTAAATCAACTCTCCTATACTGTCACCCGACGAGAGGTTAAAGAGTGCCTGGAGTTCATAACACCAAATATTTTTTTTCTCAGATAATAAGTATTTCCACAGATCTACAGTGATTTTCCCCTAAGATGGAAGCCAAATGGAGATCCTGTTGAGGAGTGTTCCAAGAATATTAACGCTATGTTGAGCAGCACTGAGAGAACATTTCAATTAATTCAGGTTAGCTAAAATATAACTGCTATAACCCATCATGACAGTTACATTGAGTAACCATTGTAGTGTAAGACTTGTGAAGGGATAGTGTTGTGTAATCTATTCTTAGACCTTTAACTGTAGGCATTTTATGTCTTTCCACCGTTTCTTATTCCTCTACGCAACGTCCATGATTATATCACAGGTAGGGCACAACATTATGACAGCTAGCCACCACGGGCATTTTTGAGCACTTTGTGTCTGGCATGGCTCAGAAAATGGCAGGTGTTTTTCAGGACCTGCGAAGAAAAAACGGCGAATAAAATTACATATGAGGTCAGCAGGGGGCACCGCGATTCAGGAACTGGGCTTTTGGCCAGAAGGTCATTTCTCAAGAAAACAAATCTGACTGCACCTCTGAGCAAAGTGCCTAACCTAAAAGTAATTAAGAATCAAGCTGTACAGACGCGAATAAAAGGAGAGAAAGGGAAGAAAAATGTACCATGGAGGAGGAGACCCGAGTTGCGGTTGCGGCTGTAGAGACGAAAGGCTTCCTCCAGCTCCATCTGAGAGGAGATGGTGCAGGGATCTCCTGCATTGGCCAAGACACAACACAAGCCAGTCAGTATTTTCCTTTTAGCGAATGGCCTCTGCCGGCCAACAGACCAACATTCCATCCGGACACCACCTCCTGATATCTGCAGAAGAAGCAAAACATGGGTCAATAACCTAAAGAACTTAGCATGAAGCGGATAAGCACTCCAGCAGATACATATAGAAGGGTCCCCCCCCCGAATTCATACCAGTAACATTAGAAGCTTGTTAAAAAACTGCCCTGTCTTGATCTTTATTTAAATGCTTTAGGCTCTGATTAAAATTTGAAACACTTTTTCCTCCACTTTTTCCCGCTAGCTGGTGCCCCGGGGCCTCAAACTTCCACACGCCTCACTGCTGGGAGGCTTAAGAGAGAATTTGTTATTTCGTTAATACATTTTGCATACTTTGTGTACTTATTTATAACTTCTAATGTAGTCCCTCATCAGTTAGACAGCTATCCAAAAAAAATATATATTACGCAAGACTTAAATCCCAGAGTGGCACTTAAATCCAAAGCGCGACATTATAACCACATACAGGAGATGGACAATGAAACTGAAACACCTGGTTTTGGACCACAATGATTCATTAGTATGGTGCAGGGCTTCCTTTTGCGACAGACACAAGCACTGCACAGGGGTCAGAGGGATCCTGAGCCATTCTTCCTGCAGAACAGAGGCCGGGTCACTACATGATGACGGTGGAGGAAAACGCTTCCCGACTCACTCCTCCGAAACACCCTGGCTCTATAAAATTTAGTTCTGGTGACTGTGCAGGTCATGGGAGATGTTCAGCGTCATTTTCATGTTCATCAAACCACTCTGTGACCAGCTTTGCTGTTTGTATTGGTGCATTATCATCCGGCTATTTGACACCACCTTCAGGGTACAATGTTTGAACTACTGGATGAACGTGGCCCTCCATAATGGTTCGGGAGTCCTTGGCAGTGACTTGCACATCTAGAACAAGTCCTGGGTCTAGGGAATGCCATGACATTGCAGCCCAAACCATCACTGATCCACCCTTGTGCTGCACTCTGGGTATGCAACAGTGTGGGTGGTGAGCCTCTTTGGGAAAGACAGCGAAGGTGGTCACATCAGAGAACAATATATGTTTCACATTGTCCTCAACCCAAGATTTGCACTACTGGTACCATTGAAGCCAATGTTTGGCATTGACACGAGTGACCAAAGGTTTGGCTATAACAGCCCATCCATGAATATTGACCCTGTAGAGCTCCTGACAAACAGCTTTGATGGAAACAGGAGAGTGAAGGTGCTCATTTAATTGTGCTGTGAGTTGGGCGGCTGTGGTTTTATGTTTTTTGGATACAATCCGGGTTAGTACCCGGACATCCCGTTTAAACAGCGTCCTCTAGCATCCACGGTTACTCCTGTTGGTTGTGGTCCATCCTACATGGTGGTATGCCAACATTATCCTGGATATCGTGGCTCTCGATACACCACGAAGACTTGCTGTCTTGCTCACAGATGCGCCAGCAAGACACGCACCAACAATCTGTCCCCTTTTCCCATTATGTTGTGTGGATTGCAATATTCTTCTGTACTGCTGTGCTATTGCTCTTCTAATTCAACCTTCATGCTCTGCTCTTTCTGATGGAATGCGCAGTCAGTGAATATTGGCCACCAGGCCACACATATATAGGCGTGAAACCTCAAACACCAGTTTGGCCAGAGTTTTAGTTTCATTGTCCAGCCCCTGTACATAGGCTGTATTGATAGGCCATAAATTTCACTTGAATCATTTAACAATTCATGTCAACCCAAAACAAATTCATGAACTAAAAAAATACTTTAAAAGACGTATTTATTGATTAGAAATTAGATATTTTCTTTCTAAACACAGATTCATTATCTCTTACAAACATTTCATGGTCCATGTATCTCAATCGCCATCTAGAATTAAAGACATGTAAAACCCAGAGAAAACAGGAAGGCATAGAGAACAGCAAACCTTCATCATCGATCCATTTGAGGGTGATGGGCTGCTCAGTGTGCAGGCTGCACATCTCCCTGACCTCCTCGCACAGTTCCTGGTACGTCATGGCAGCATCCAGATCAGAGATCAGTATGTTCCTGCAGACACACCAGATGGAAGCGGGGTGATACTGCCATAAATGCTGATCTGGTACCAATTTCTACATGGATTTTTTTACCCCTACAGTTGAACTCTGTTGGCTAAAGGATAGATCTGGTGATAGTAACCTGATCTTAGATCAGTGCCTAAATAGCAAGTACATCCAGAAGTGCGATGGGGAGGGGTCAATGGGTCACATGTGAGGGATTAAGGCTATGGCTGCAGTGCCATAGCTACCAAGAACAAGAAAAAAACACCAGCTCCCTCGTGTCATTTTGTGCCACATCATCCACGTGCAAGAGAGCAATTATGCCAAAATCCCTCTAGCGCGAATGTCAAAAAAAAAAAATCATTATCAAAAGGAGCATTCTATCAAGATTTCCTCGAATTGAGCACTATGTTTTACAAGCTTCTCAATTAAACTGACTTTGAGCACAGAAAATGCATGCACATCCCAATGCTAATGAAGTAGACATTTAGCAAATAACACGCACAGGGTGGAATGGGAACGATAAGATAAACAAATACTGTACTATCTTCCTCAAACTTTTCTCACTGAATCGCAGCTGATAAGATTAAGACTATCTGATCTGGCCGTCTCAGGAGGAAGCGTCAGGTGACCTGCTTCATTTGTATCGATTAGTTCTGCCTGCCAGTGCATCGCTGTGAAATGTATAAATCGGAGTGTTTGGTTTTGTAGCTGAAAACCCATGGCTGGCATCAGCTCTAATCTAAATGCATGTCCTGTGTTTTTAAATCCACTTGTTTTCTTGGATTCCAAATGGATTCCAAATGCACTCCATTCCCCTCTGTCCCTGGAAAGGAAAAGGTTTCGAGTAAACCTGTCACCCACTGATAAGTGTCCCTGTCATGTGATGTCTGTTTGATGTCCAAGCAGAGACACGCCCCCCCCCCATAAAAAGTAAATCTGACTCCATATTCCCATAAACCCAAAGAGTTTAATCTATTTCATACATTTAATTTCAACGAAGAGCGAATTTTTAACTGAATCTCTGGAAAAGGAGTGCAAGAAAACAATGACAATATGACACAGAAATTTTTAACTATTTTTTTAAATCAATTTATATAGCTTATCTTACCAAAGACTGCAATAGTAAGAACTCTCCTGGTCCTTACCAGTAACCGTTGGGTTAGAGAACCAAATTCTTAATCCATACATCACCTCATAACTCTAAAGTCAAGGCACCGGCATACGAGCTAAGAGATGTAGTGATGTTTAAACACACATGTTGATGATGCTGTTTATCTCACTTTATAAATAGCCTGCTTTTTCAAATAATCATTCATTTTCACTTTACATTTAAATGCAGAGGAACCAGTTGCATTTTTACTTTATTTAATGTGTGAATCACCTAAGCCATTGTATTTCATTTTTCTTTTTTAGTTGTTCCACTACACATGCAAAATTTTGGTAAAAGCAAGTATTATACGATTCCTCTCTTGTACACTTTTAGCCTTTATGTGTGTATATTTTTGAGTCTACAGTATGTTTGCAGTACATGTTCTTTAATGTTTGATGTTTAATATTTCATCATTAATAATATTTTACTATATCACCACCGCTGAGGCTTTCTGTCAACTGTCATTAAAACTCTTCACAATTTATGTAGTTGTAGAAGATTCTCAACACAAGGGGGAACTAGAGAGCACAATGGACTGTCTCGCCCAGCTGCAATTACAACATACATAGAAATTTTACATTATCATTGTTTAGCAACAACTTTAAAACCAGAATCCTTTGTGTGATATTAAGCACATTTATATATTAAAAACTGTATGTCAAAAGATGCAAGCACATCTCCTGGGTTAAACTGGATTGCAAATAATCTGTAAATCCTGCTTTAAAATATGTAATAATGACACATGATATTACACATAAACTGGGAAGACAGAAACCCATTAAAACATACATGTTGTATGACAAATACAGTCATATATTACATAATATAATTTAAAAGCAGAACAGTTAGACGGAAAAATAACAGACAGGTCTATGCTAACACAATCCAGATTACATTTTAATTGTAATTTATTTATCTTATCCAGATCAACATACAAATACAACAATTACAACATCCGTAGATATGCAGCAGCAAGACCATCCTACAGACAAATACAAACCAAACAGTAACATGTTAACACATTAGCAAAGTGAGACCATCCTTCACATCAGACATATAGCTAATGACTAATATTTATTTATTCTGCAGATGCACACTTCCAGAACAAAAACATGACAACACAGGAACAAGGAACCTTGTGCCATAACTCACTCAGGCGATAGCTAATCAGCTTCAGCAAAATCCAGCTTCAGTGAGCCTTAGAGGAAGAGCCACACATAAACTCATACGTGAAAGGCATGGCCGAGAGGGTCTCCCCTTCAATCAGACTTATGCTACTAGTTCACTATTCATTTTGTTTTTTAAATAATTCATATTAAAATCGATAACCATCTTAGTACAAGGGGAAATATACAACAAAAATATAGAATACAATGATGTAGAATTACTTTAATTAATTGCTTAATTAAGCAAAATAATATAATTAATATAAAAACATAAGTTCCCTCCCCCTTAAAACACTCCACTCTACATGTGCTATGCTTTATCCAGACTGCCACTGGGGAAGACCAAATAGCATACTCTGGAATTAATTATTAAAATTCTCTTATTAATTATTAAAAGCTTTCCGAAATCAGTTTACGAGATACGATATATACTAGAATACTACAGAAGACCAAAAATAAGCATGTACAGTAGGTCCAAGTGACTCAAGAAAACAAAGTGCATGGTAAGTAGGGACACCTAGTGGACTTTAGGGAAACTGCAAACCCAAGTGTTTTCACATAATCTGAGGCAGCGCCTTAGGGAATTTCCACATTTATCAATCATATATCAGTAGATTATGTTCTGTTTATGTAATACTATTTCCACCATAAGAGCACTGAGCGCCCATGGAACATCACCCTAAAAACAATTTCCGGAGAGAGCATTGTTATGCTGCAATAATGAAATGCCCTCGACCATATTCTGGTCTCTAATTCTGTTTCCAGTGAATCATTGCTGCTAAAAGTAAAGGATACACAGACGGAGGAACACTCAGTGGAGATTCTATGAAATTCCCAAGTAATGACTAGGAAATCTCATATAATAGATAGGACAATTTTATTAAAAAGTGATAAAATGATCAAGTATATCACACACTGGCAACAACATGAAATAATCAAATCTTAGTGGAATTCATTTGTCAAAAAACTGTAATACTCTGAAATTGAATTGCTCATATTATAGTAGTCATGTCTCGTGTTTTTCAACAGATATTCAACAGAACTACTTTTCTTGCTGTTTTCTTTCTGAACTGTGACTGTCCAATAAGAAAAAAAATCATAAATAAAAAGCAATATGTATTATTTTATTAACCATGTGAACTTGAATGAAGATTGCTTCTTGGCATTTTTTTCTACCTAAACAATGTAGTTTTTAAATCCAGCATCTGAAATGTAGTTATTGACCACATCTAGCTGCACTTTGAGCATATCAAATATACCCATAATGCAGGCTGGGTCGTTTATGGTTATTACACAAGATGTCATAAATTCCAAAAAGATACAGTTTCCCTAACAGTAGTAAAAAAAGTAGTTTCCATAAATATCATTAAGAAAGACTCTCATTTGGGTGAACATTGGCCTCGTACCTTTCCACACTTCTAAGAACAGAACATGTGTCTCAGCCATGTTTTCCAAAGCGATGATCGAGGCAGGTTAAATTTTGACAGGTCTTCCAGAAATATGTTTGCCAGATTCTATAGTGATTCATACTGACACTGCATAGGCTTAAGCCCTTAACATTGCCTGATTTTTTTGGAAAATGGTACACTCTTAAATTTAACATCTGATGGCATCTTCTTTAGTACCACTGACTTCTTGTGTCTACAGGCTACGCTTGTGTTGAGGTATTTCGGTCTGTTCCACTTCAGCAGACGTTCATTGATAATTTCAGCTGCCACGCGTGCACTGCTTGCTTCAGTGCAGGTCACAGCATTTCAGTGGGTTACAGCCAGGACTTTGGCTGGTGAAATACCTTCTCCATCAGTCATCGTGTTGTACATTAACTCATGTACATTAACTAAGATCACCGTCGCGCTGTATAGACGCCCGATATGTTACGGCTCAGGGGCAGACTGACTCTCATTTTAGGTTAAATAGTCCAGAAACACAGAGAATTGTGATAGCTTCACAAATACTCTCTCACCACTGCATATCTTGCTACAGCATGCGAGGCTTGGACGAACAGCTTGGCCCACAGCAGGCCAGGCTCTGACTCCTGGCTCCGTAGCCAAGATGGGCAGGATTAATGGAATGCTCTGCCGCACAGCATGCTGGGAAAGAAAGGGGAGCGAATGCACTGCCAGACCTGGAAGGCTGCTTAATCAGTGCATGGTAGCTGGAGGAGGAAAACTTGGGCGACAAGTGCATTTAAGTGAATACTTACTCAGGTAATTGATACATTTATTTGGTTGAGGTAAGTCTATAAGCCAAGAAAAATGCACATTATGACAAAACACTGAAAGCATAACAGACAGTTCAGTGTATGACTATGAAAACTCGTCATAACGGCCCTTCACCATATCTCTCTTAACCTTACGGCATATGCAGGCTTTTCTTGGCCACTGTGTAAAAGTCACAAGGAGACATGGGAACCGAAAGCCAAGCCAAGGGAAATACAGAGTCCCAGAAACACAGAGATAGGAGTGGATGGGAAAGATAAAGTCCAACTGTTTTATAATGAGAGTATTACACTTAAAAAGTGTTCCACATTAAAAAAAGATTAAAAAATTACACAAGCATCCATTTCTCAAAAACATACATGGGATTACATTCAGCTGGCTGATCAATTATGTATTCACTGGTCAGGTGACTCACTCACTGAGCGCAGTACAGTCATTCTCTCTGCCGAACGCTATCGCTCTGCTGCAGCAAGCTGACCCCAGATCAGATGGTCTGAGTAACTGTACCTCATAAGCTAATGTATGCTCCTGTTCACTTTCGCACACCAATGCAGCTGCTAAGAATATAAAATGTATTTAAAAGAAGAAAGGCATACAAAAGGGGTTAGGCACTTCTGTATTTGAATCACACACAAAAAAACCATTTCTACAAAATCCAGGTATCCAATAAGAGACAGAAGAACGATGAGAGGCATCGGGAGTCATAGGACACGGTGTTCCTTTCAATCCGTCAATTTAAACCACAATCAGACACATACAGGGGAGCTGCTATTGACTTGTGCACATTGATTCAATGACATTACACTGAATACTTTCTTTTATTTTACTGAAGAATCCTGATAAATCGTAGGTATTATGGCTTGTAAATAGACACTATACTGCCAAAAATATTGGGACACCGGCCTTTACACACACACAAACTTTAATGACATCCCATTCTTAATACATAGGCTTTAATATGGAGTTGGCCCACCCTTTGCAGCTATAACAGCTTCAGCTCTTCTGGGAAGCCTGTCCACAAGGTTTAGGAGTGTGTTTATGGGAATTTTTGACCATTCTTCCAGGAGAGCATTTGTGAGGTCAGGCATTGATGTTGGACAAGAAGGCCTGGCTTGCTGTCTCCGCTCCAATTCATCCCAAAGGTGTTCTGTTTGGTTGAGGTCAGGGCTCTGTGCAGGCCAACTTTCTCCACACCAGACTCACTCATCCATGTCCTTATGGACCTTGCTTTGTGCACTGGTGTGCAGTCGTGTTGGAACAGGAAGGGGCCATCCCCAAACTGTTCCCACAATGTTGGCAGCATGAAATTGTCCAAAATGGCTCTGAATGCTGCAGCATTAACAGTTCCTTTCACTGGAACTAAGGGGCCAAGCCAAACCCCTGAAAAACAACCCCATACCATAATCCCCCCTCCATCAAGCTTTACACAATGCAGTCAGGCAAGTACCGTTCTCCTGGTAACCGTCAAACCCAGACTCATCCATTGGATTGCCAGACAGAGAAGCGTGATTCATCACTCCAGAGCACACGTCTCCACTGCTCTGTAGTCCAGTGGTGGTGTGTTTTACACCACTGCATCTGACGCTTTGCATTGCACTTGGTGATGTAAGGCTTGAATGCAGCTGCTTGGCCATGGAAACCCATTCCATGAAGTTCTCTACGCACTGTTCTTGAGCTAATCTGAACACCACACGAAGTTCGTGTCTGTAGCTATGGACTCTACAGACAGTTGGCAACTTCTGCACACTGTGCACCTCAGCATGCGGCACACACGCTCTGTGATTTTACATGGCCTTCCACTTCATTGCTGAGTCACTATTGTTCCCAATTGCCTCCAGTTTGTTATAATACCACTAACGGTTGACTGTGGAATATTTAGTAGCGAGGAAATTTCACAAATGGACTTATTGCACGGGTGGCATCCTATCACGCTTGAATTCACTGAGCTCCTTAGAGCGACCCATTCTTTTGTAAATCTTTGCAGACGCAGTCTGCATGCCTAGGTGCTTGATTTTACACATCTGTGGCTATGGAGGTGAATGGAACACCTGAATTCAATGATTTGGAGGGGTGTCCCATTACTTTTGGCAAAATAGAGTATATATGAGCTGGAAGCGGTTGGTGCACAATGGATGCCATTCAGACCTGATTTCACGAGTGATATAATCGGAGCCTCTATCTCTGGGTCGGCTCGTGATTGCATCTCTTGTGCGGTGCTAAGGACAAGGAACAATTTAGCAGGCACAGTGACGGGTACCACTCATGCAAACCGCCAATGATAAGGCTGTCACGATTTCTCTCTCTCTTTCACACACACTCGCAGACACACACACACACACACACTTGGATGCGCGCACACACTTTTGTATTCATATCTTTGTCTGGACTGTCCATTCGTTTCTATGGTAAAAACCATAATATGACAACCCCAACAATGACAGCCTTAACTCCTATCCAGCCCTAACCTTAACCATAAGTAACCAAATAAGGACTTTTAACTATTTTAGTTTTTTGAGTGCAGTCACAGAGCTTTATCAAATTGAGTTTCCCCTAGTGGGAACCGAAAAAAATGATCCCCACAATGTCAAAATACTGTAACAGATTTGGTCCCCACAATGTAATATATATATATAAACCCCCCTCATACACACACACAAACACAAAGTATAAAATTGAAGTGAAATGAACACTAAGTTTCCACTAGGTTTTGTTTTCAGATGTTAGTTCACTTCACCATGAACAATTCAACAATTCATCAGAGATAGTAATCAGAAGGAACTTAATAAAAACTGAATTAGGAAAAATCCTTAGCTGACATTAATAAACAAACACAGTGCACTGCGAGGCCAGAGAAGGGGGGGCTGTCTACAAATCAAACACAGGGGCACATAATACATTTTCTGTAGGACATACAGGGCATTCTGTTCCTCATAAAAAGCACTGTCTTTCTTTCAGGGCTCCTAAGTGCCCAGTGAACGGCAGCTTCTGCAACTGCGAGACAAAAGACAAGGGAGACATTTGTGCGATAATGTTTAGCAATGCTCTGCTTGTGCTAGCTAGCCACTGCTAATACTTAATGATGAATTCAGCCAAATGCAATAAAGACCTGACAGGACTGTGATGGTGGAAAAACATCCAAGGGGCTGGGAGTGACTGAGGCTAACGCACTATATGCTTCACATTATTTGGCTCTTATGTATGAACATAAAGTCTCAACTGGACTGCTGGCCCAAGCGAAGAATTAACATTGATGCTGGACAATCGTTTTTATGGGTAGGACTATAAATTTTTATGAGCTGTTTTATTTTAGTGGTTGTTGAGCATGGGTCAGCTGTAAAAGCAGCACATTTCAAATCGATGATCTCTGTCAGAATATAGTGATCAGTCCATCCAGGGTGGGGCCCTGCCTTGTCCCCCGCACTGCCTATGGCTCTTATTATGAGAAGTGATACACGGATGGATGGATGGATGGAAATAATGAATACAGCAGTTTATCATAAAATTTCTATTAATAAAAAAATAAATTAAAAGGCTGTTGCAATAAAATATAATTTTAATGCTTGACTCCCCCCCCCCCCCCCCATTAATGGGAGAGATGTGAAGAAACGCACCATGAAAAACTAGGAACTCAAGAAAAGGTTATGTCCAAATATTTCGTACAATTTACATAATAGGTCTATCCATCTGTCTCCCATACCAGCTTATCCAGTGCAGAGTGAGAGCCTGTAGCCAATTCCAGAATGCACTGGGCACACACACACACACACACACACACACACACACACACACAGGGAAATTTCAAAAGACACCAGTTGACCAAGCCCCATTATGCCTGTTATATTAAACCAGTTATCAAATTGCCCAGTCACAGAGGATTTATATGACTTTAGTGTGAAAAATTCTTCAGTATTTAATTTAATCATTTAGCTGGGTGTGTAGTGCGATGGGCGTCCTGCCATGAACAAACGTAGCCGGTTAGCCGACCAGGCAAACAGAGCACAGGCAATCACACCTCGCTAAACCAGCGGCGCAATAAAGACTTTGGCTGAGCCTTATGCTGAAGACAAACACCGGTGCTGATGAACAGTTTTGTTATCAGTACTTAACATTCCTGCACACAGCACAGCCACATCCTCTGGTATGAGCTGAGCAAACAACTCAAATAATACTCACTCACTGTTACTCAAAGACGCAAAGTGATTTATGGAGCATACCCATTCTATAATTCAATTCGTATTTGAAGCGAGATACATAAGGACTCCTTACGCTGTTGGAGTGAATATGGTATTTGCCCCCCTTCACCCCCCTCAAACACACACCCATTCCCTTTGGACTCGGTAATAGGCAAAGTTTCCTTTATTTACAAAAAAGAAAGAAAAAAAAAAAGCAAAGAGCCAACAAGTTCATTCCGGAGGAATGAGAGATTGATAAGTCCTGTCAGTTGGTCTTGCCTTTGAGGATTGTGATGAAAGACACACATCCAGTGGGAATTTAAAAAATGAACACAACAGCACTTCATCTGAAAGGGTTATAGAATAACTTTCAGTTTTCCTGCACAAGTTGTTTTTTTTTGGGATCCATTTCAATGACTGATTGTTAAAAAAAAACCAACTCTGATGATTTATTTGGTACGAAAATGAAACTAACAGTCATTCTTTCAGTAAGCATGTCAAGCTTAAAATTCATTTCTGTTCATAGGCCAGTTTGAATTCTCCATAAAAAAGGACTTCTTTATTCATAAAAGCACATAAAAATCGGTGATGGACCAAATGTCAGCAAAGCTAAATTTGTTTCAAAAGTGCATACTTTTTTCCCCTTGTTTCCCATTATCTGTTGCTTTGTGCGCAACAAAACTGCCACCGATTAAGCATTATGATAGGGAAAAAAAATCTAATAAGAGCTCTATGGGATGCTGCCAAACACAATTTGCTTGAAGCTTCAATGCTGATGATTAAGTGCCTCTTTAGTCAGAAAGTGTTGAAACGGCACAATTCAACCACCTCATCAAGGCGAAATACCTAAGAACAGCCACCAAGGTAAGCAGCTACCTCTCTAACCATTCTAAGTGTATCTTCTGCCCATAAATAAAGAAGCTTTTCCTCAGTCAGTTCCAAGGCCTAAACCAACCAACAGCCCGGTGAATCCCTCTCCGTCTCAGAACAAACGGCCACTGTCTTCTATCTCCAGCACGGTTCCACGGAGCAGATGAGGGACCAGTTGCTTGTGATGTCCGGTGGACCAAGACGAATTTAATTCTGAAAGGCTTGGCTGGAGAGATCGAGGACCACGTAATGAAGGGCTTCGCGCTGAGCAGCACAATAACAAAAGTCAAAGGTCTTCCCTGAAAATGCTCCAAAGTCAAATCAGAATTACACTAAATCACAAGTTAGTAATATTCAGGGTAAAACATTTGCGCAAAAAATATAGCAAATCAGCCATCTATACATCCATGGCTTTTTTGAATCTCTGAAGCAACTCTGATATAGTTGTGCTACCTTTAATAGCATCATGTCATATAATTTAATCATTTCAGCATCAAACTATTTACCTAAGGTGAACCTCCAGTCAGATAATTACAGTACAGACAGGCTACCAAGATTCTATCTATGCTCATAATATAAATTATCATGCATCTTCCATACAATCCCATTGTGATGTCACACGTAGTCTACGCACATTGGTATTCTAGACAAGACCTCAGTGTTATATTCTTTCATTCTCTTATTCTGAATTAATTTAAAAGATTAATATTCTATGGATACATAAACAAAAACCTGGACAGAGGATAAAATGCCTTTTTAAGGCATTGTCTACTCAATCACAATAGTAACTGGCCTGTGAAATCACAAAGACTGTACTGTCACCGTTTATGCTAATTAAAATTTAAGCCACTACTTGACAACAGCGTCAAGAGCTCTTTGCCTATGACATTTATGATTCAGTCTTGTCAGAAGCTTGGCAGCCCACCAACAGGGCTACAGACATATATGAAGAATTAGGGATAAATAATAAGCTAGCACATAATTGGTCACTAGGCAACAGTAAGGATTAGTCTGATAGTCTTGGTGGGCTTAGCGCTGGCTAACATGACATGACGTCACCATGAAATATAGTTAGCTCTGAGGGAATCCAGGCTTTATAAAAAATAGAAGACAGCTGAAAGAATTTTCTTCACACCAATGAAATTTTAGTCAAATCAACAGCTCATCTAATTACAACGGGTAGTTAAGAGACTACTATGGAATCAGTGTTATCACTTTCCAACTCTAAATCACTAGTTATTTATGAGAAATCATACATCAGGAATCGGTTTTTTGAGTCACTCACTTCTCCATGCAGGCACGTCTCACACATAAGGATAAACAAGTGCTATATATTCTAACCAAGTATAGGACATCAATAGCAGAATATTACAACTTGGGGTTTAATTGAGTCATCAATACTCAAACAAAGTACTAAGGGAGCAACAATACAGAAAATTCCTGGTTCGGTAAGGGATGCCGTCGGGCCGTTGACTGCATTGAGTAAGGCTCTTAAAGTCGACTGCTCCAGGGAGAGGCTGACCGAATGTCGCTCAGGACAAAACCATCTGATAAATAACATTTCTTTCAATTTTAAAACTTTCTTCCTCATCAAGAAGTGTTGGTCTTTTTACACTGATGAGGTTGGACACTGAAGCAGGAAGTGTAGACCAACAACTAAGCTCATAGTCAGAGTTTTGAAAGCAATGTCTGATAATGTCATTGTCATACAAATGCCATGGTTTAAAGATTTGGAACCAACTCCAACCTGGCTAGAGAATGTCTGCGGATCCCAAGAGTGAGATACTGCATGTCCTCGGAAACAGAGGCCTGGTCTTACCCGGGGCCTGTACTACGAAGCGGGGTGACTGGCTTATCGGGGTGACTCGTCGAATTTAAAGTAGTCTGGGCAAAATGTAAGTGAACGAATATGAAGTCCATTTAATCTGTGGTACCTTAAATCTGACAAGTTACCCTAATAATTCAGTAACTCCGCTTCCTGGTCTGACCTGTTCAGCGTGTTGCCACCATGACCCTCAGCGGCAGCGTGAACATGATGAAGATGTTGATGAACATGATCATGATGAAGATGAACTCTTTAACTGCCAATTACTCACTTACCAATTTCCAAAGACTTGGGTAATAATAAAAATAAGTGATTAGTCATTATGGCCATCTTACATACTGTGTTTTGTGTCAAGACAGAATTTTTGTTTTTATTTTTTTGAAAAAAAAGAAAATATAGATTAAACTTACTTGGTTCTATATATTTTTTTTTTTAATGTAATGTGTTGCTCAAAAATGAAGAACTGATTTTGCACTGCACTGAGTATGTGATTACGCAGGTCAACGTGATTGTTGACAGTTGCAGAGATCTCTGCTTGGTTACTTTTCAAAGTACATATCAGATAGTGCCATTCAACGTTCATGCACACCTATGCATAAATGTAGGAAGTCTCAAGGTAACATTTCACAGTAATGATTAGGAGCTGATCCTAGAGCAGCAACAACTAGACTGAGTGTATTTCTAGATGTTTGCATCTAGGAGTGTCGAGTGGCACTGATGGCAGGGCTAACATAAAAAATATGCAGAAGGTGCTCTTTGAATATTAGAGGACCTTTCAGCACCACAAGAAAACCCATGCTATGGTACAAAGACTATATAAAAACGTTATTGATCCCAGAGGGAAAGTTTCTGTTTCCCAGCATCATTATAAAAAAGGGTCACCTTACATATCTTGTTAAATGGCAGCTGTGTGCCTTCTTCAAACCTCGTGTTGGCAAGATTGAGTTCTGAAAACTCCCGTAGAAACAAACTTGAAGCCCTAAGAAAACCTGACATTCTCACATCCCTAAGCTACACTCCCTTGAAAGTTCTGGGCAAATACACTCAACAGGGCCAGAAGACATGGCTTTGAGGATGCAGAATAAACCCCAGCTTGACACAAGACCCAGCAACATCAGATAAACCCCCAATATTGAGATGAAAGATGAGCACTCAGTTTGAATGTGACGGGATCTTTACAAAGAAAGAGCATCTCATAGCTGACTGCGAGACTGTGACGGACAGAGCTGGAGAGCTGAAGGAGGTGTAGAATCAAAATCTGAAACAAAAGGAACTTAAATCTTAAATATGTAATACCTATAAATGTGACAGGTAAGCATGAAACTGGTGACATATGGCAAATGTCTACTAGTACGTCTGGTAGAAATCTGTGTTCTTAAGGCCTCCGAATGTGAAATTGCTAAAATGGCTTGGCCAGTAGTCTGATCCCAGAGATGCTAATAATGGCTAAGTAATTATTTTTGGAGATTTAGTTGGATATTCAAGTAAAATGTACACACAATACTGTGCAACCAGTTATCCAAGCATATACGTTTCAACATTATTTAGCAACTGGAACAACTGAATTGAAGTATAAGCTGAAGCAAAATGTAAGCCTACACATAAACAGCTATATTTTTAAGTAAGCCTAAATAAGTGTGTTTGTGTGTGTGTGTGTGTGTGTGTCTGCGCACGTCCCTCAATGAAGCTGTATCCCATCCTGGCTGCCTCACACAATCCACAGACAGGCTCCAGACCCCAGCCATTATAATTGGCTTATTGAAAACGTATAGATGGATGAATGAATAATTTAATTTATGCAAGCTCTCAGTGCTGCTTCACAAAGGCTATGCATATTACAGCTTCACAAGAAATATCTGGAGCAAGCCGGTCACTATCGTCACATTTCTCCTCTGAAAATAACAGGATGTGAAAATTATTTGATGTATATAATGAAAGGTTCCAGAATAGCACTGTATAGAAAAGTAAACGGTTATATATGTCCATAATATCAGGAATAACTATTGCCGGGACCCCTACTTTACGTGAAAGGTGTTCAAATGCGGGGGGGGGAGACTAAATATTACACATATTGTACAAATCATTATATAAACACTCACACACCATTTATATAACACTGATTCCGCTGATAAGGACATGATTACTGATTTCATTCAGCAATACACACATAGCATGTTTATTGTTCGCCCGTTTTTATGGATACGACATATTTTCGGCGTACAGTAACTAATCGTCGGTCCGTATTTCCGGCCGACAGGTACGGGCGCAGCCTTCCAGTAAGAGAGAGTAAAGTGGCCGACTTTTTAATGGAGGTCAAAAATGTGTCGTACTTCGGGGACTTGAAAAACTCACTCAACAGCACTATGCTGCCCGTCGAAAGGCACTTATATATAAAAACACGGGGATTTACACGGGGTTACGATTAACGCACTTCGTCATAGGATTGTTTCTCTCACTTAGTAAATTATATTGCGCAGATGTTACTGTAAAACTGATGCAGAATGGTTGGAAAATTATTCAATTATTCGGATATGCCTCAGTCCTGCTCTGCTGTGTTTAACTTTTTTTGTATTTAATCAATGACGCTCCTTTAAACGTGGCTGTCATTTCTTGGGATGTTTTCAATATAAGCCCGACCTGTCACACCATAACGGAACTAGGTGGATTAACAGGTTAACCAGCACTTCCCCCACCAACATCCATTTAGTTAGCCGATAGATAGCGAGATTTTAACGTGCAGGTGATGCATCGTATTCATCAGGACACAACGAAATATTAAGTATAGTCCGTATGACAGTAAATAAACTATTTTTTATCCCAAAAACAAAAAAGTTTGAGACGTGTTATTATTAAGATAGGCAATTTGCGTCACGTTAACACTTACCGATTGTAATGTGCTTTTATTTTCACGTACTCCAGGTGCAGGTCCATCACAGATCCTTGTTTGGTAGGCATTGTAATCCGCAAAATAAGCGGCGAGAAATCCCCAATAAATATCCTAACAGCTTCCTTTTAAAATCCACGAAAGAAACTTTCGCAGAAGAGAGCGAGCGAAAGGCGACAGCGGCTGTAAAACGTGCGACGTCTCACAATCCGGCACATCTCCCTCCGCTCCCCACGCTTCTTTATTGCGGATTCAACAAGTTGACAGTTTCGCTGAGGGGGAAATCGAGGGCGAAGGTAGTTTAATCCGCCCTTGATTTGTCCAGTCGATGCTCCTTCGGCCGGTCTACCTTATAGTTAGGGGCGGAGAGCAATTCCAAGCGCAGCGCTCCGGGACACTGACAGGTCTGGGCCGGCCTACTTCACATCCACCTGTTGTGTGTTGTGGTTCTGTGCAACAACCCTACGAAGTACGTCTTTGTGGACCGGGAAAGCAATCTACTGTAGTAGCGTTGTGCGAAAAATTATCTTCATATAGCAATCGCTGCAAGATGTAAATACCTAACATTGGAGACGTTCTAAATGTTGCTGTTGTAGACTATTTTTTGGCATTTATATATTAAAAAACTGTTAACTTTCAGCTAACGTAACATGATGATGTTTTCCACATTACAGTCATAGTTCGCAATCATCTGTGCGATATCTTAACGGACGCACACTGCACCGAGATGGATGGGATTGTGGGGAACAAACTGAACTCCACCCAAAAGCAGGTATTCCAACTTTCCTCAGTACTGACAAATAACTGCCCGTGCGATGTGCTTAAGTAAAAAACAGTACTGTTGAGAGTGTATTTGTGTCCTTTTTTTTGGCCAGCACATCTATGTTATCCACCGCATAACTTTAAACCTAATTGACGTTGATTACTACAGCAACTATAAGGTGCATCGATCACTTCCGGTGAAGTGAACGTGCTCGAAGTCGGCTTATATAGGACTTCCTGTGGAGCTGCGGATGGAGCTGCTCTTATTGGCTGCGTCTAGAATCGGCCTCTTGGGAAAACTAGGGAGGCTTCTTTGGCAACAGCCAATTAAAATGCAGAACTGTTATCCAATAAGGAAAGACCACGGGAAAACAGTAGCCAATGCGGAAGCTAATCGCATTGTTAAACGGGTTCCTATTTGTTATAACATGTAAGTAATGTTAGTGTGCTAATATGATTAATTATGATTATGATTAATTATTTAGGTTTTCCGTTTATCCAGCGGCCCTGGACCAGCTTTTAGGTTTAAGCGTATTCAACTCAACAGTGGCATAATCATTCTGTCAATCACTTGTTTAAAACCGACGACTTTTTGTAAACGGTAACAGATTCCTAACCTGGAGAGCCACACGCCACTATTTAAAGTTTATGTCCAATAAAATTCATCGCATAGGTTAATTAAATGCATTTATTCTTGAATGTAAGATACAAAAAAGAACAGGTGGTCGTAAGGGCGAATATTTCCTATATTTGTGCGCCGCCTATCGGATTAAAATAGAACCATTTTGTTGTGGGTAACAACTGTGTACTGTATCTTGTAAGTGTACTTAGAAAAACATTATATTTTAATATACAAAATATTTTTCTGTGGTGATTTGGATGTCGTGGGGTTTTTCTCGATATACCTGAAATTAATTTCATGATTTAAGACACCAAAACGCCCAGAAAACGTGGTTATGTGCGTATAAACACATATTTGGATTTTGTGTTTAACGTTATATGTTATATAAACATTTATAATTAGCATGATGATGGTATATGTATTTCACGTTTTGCACAATGTGAGTATGTATGAGTGTATCAGCCATATGATTGTGCCTCCTGTAATGTTATTGAGATTATTTTATTGTCATTGCTACTATCTGCCTGGGTTAAACAAGGCAAGGCAAGTTTAGTTATACAGGATAATTCAGACACAAGGCAATTCAAAGTGCTTTACAAAAGCAGAGGAACACATTTAAATAAGACATTAAAATGACATTCAAAAGACAATATTAATAAAATTACATTAAACTGATACTGTAAGACTAAATTGATTTAATTTATTGAAAAGATGCAGTGAACAATAATGTTACTTTTTCATGTCAAAGACACCTGTTTCAACATTTCTAGGTTCGACTACATTACAATATGTAAAGTTCACTGGAAAGCAACTGTATGCATTTTTCAGATCTCAAGACACAGTACAATAACAAGCACAGTCACAAAGCACAGTATAACTCGAGAAACAGCAAAATGGTAATACGGGGACAACCACATGGCGACAGAAGCATGTACTGTAGAAACCAAAAATACAACAACGCTTTATCACTGCAATTGATGGTCTTTTTGTACCATTTTGAAAGCTTATTGAACTGTTTTGCATGTGGTCACCAACAGGAGGATCACTTACATATATAGTCTTTGGTGAAAAATTATTACAAGGGGAAACTACATAATCTGTTTTAAGCAACAAGACTAAAGCAACTGAAAAATGTGCCAAATGATGACAGTTGTGCACGACAATTTGCATACATATACTAAAACTTTTGGATATTTGTGTGATGCAATGAGAAATGACTTTCTACTCCACAGAAGTGACATTACAGTGCGGGGATTACGGTTGTTCTGCAAATGTTGATTGTCATTGGAGAAATGCTCAAAAACAATTGAGAGAAACTGTAATGCACGTGCAACAGGTCCTGGTCCTCAGTCTGAAGCACTGTTGTTGCATGAAAGGCGTTGATGTTACCTGATCATTAGATTATTATTATTTTATTTATTATTATTTTATTTATTTATTTTATTATTTTTATATAATATCTAAGAAATCAAACATAATATACAACTCAGATTGAAATTAACTGTGTAATTTGTGAGCCAATGGCCGTGTGTCTATATAGGTAGCAAAAACATTTCAATTACGATTCACTTAGTAATAACGCAAAAATATCATGCATTATTGGTGTCGATATCAAAATTTGTAAAGAAATTAATAAGATTATTTACAATTCTATTTTGAAACCCAAATCACAGAAGCTTAAACAATCCGTTATTGTAATGCAAACATTACAATTCATCGTAGATCAAGTTTTTACTTTAAAGGGTGTATGCATGTGGCAATGAAGTAACTATATATGAACATCCCCAGTCATTCTAGCGGAGAATGTTTAACTTACTATGTTTTATATGTGCTTAAGTACACATTGCCTTAATCTGTGCTATTCTTAGTGTCAAACATGTCTGCAGAAACACGGGAACAGGAGGTTGCTGCTTCAGATAGTGTAAAAGTATGGCAGTACTGGAAATGTTTCAGAGTTCTAATTGAAGTTGTTCAATATTCAGATTTGTGTTATATAGACTCATCAAAAGCTTATGATAAACCGCCAAAAAACGAGTCACGGAGATGCTGCAGCGAACGCTTTCAATAAATAAGCTATATAAATAAAATTGAATATTTAGGTACAGTATTATACTGTATTATATAGCATATTTTAATTATACACAGTTCAGTAGTTTAATTTGTACAGTACTGCAATTTGAAAAACGTTTGGAACGGTTGTACTATAATTTGCAATAAAAATTGGTGACGCTGTCCGTTTTATTACCTATTATTTATATATTTATGTCAGTTAGACTAAGACATAAAGAAGAAAAAATCGGTTATGATGATCATTCGATTAGCAAAAACTAGTTTATTCAAGTGTACTGCGAGTATACTTATTTCATACTAAAACTGAGGCAGTATACTTGAAGTTTACTTTTAATGTACTATATTTTATATATACCTAAGAATAGTATAGTGAAGTGTACTTGACTTAGACTTTTGTTATACGTATCAGTAGAAGACTAAGTGCATTAATACTTACACTTATACTTTAATACTAAAGCTTATACTTTAGTGTACTTCTCAACATTCTGTCTTGTGATTTTGTAAATACATTGCAGTCTATTGTACATACTGTCACGCCCAGCTCCGTCCGATCCTCCTGTGTGCCACGCCCACCTCGTTACCTCGTGTTTATGCCTGATTGTTCTCACCTGTTGCTCGATAGACTCTGCTTGTCTCTTGTATTTAGTCCGCGTCTCGGTCAGTCTGCCCCAGATCTGTCATTATCGTCAATTCCCGTCTATGCCACCCGTCTGTCTAATAAACCCCGTTTCTCCGACAACCTGGCTGCTCTCTCCTCCCTTGCCTGCTCGCCGCTCGCGCTACGTGACACATACAGTATGAGTTAAATTTAAGAATACTTTAAGAAGTATATTTTAAGTATATACATAGTATGCTACAAGTAATATGCTAAGCACTCTTACAAGAAGTAAGATGGTGCTGCTATCGTTTGGTAACCAGAGGGTTGTAGGGTCAAGCCTTGGTTCCTCCTGACCCCATCAAAGTGTCCTTGAGCAAGACACTGAACCCCAAAATGCTTCAGAAATGTATACTTCAAGTGTACTTTAATAAACTAAAATGTGGACTAGAAGTATATACCTAGTACTGTAGTAGTACAGTATATAGATGAGTATACTTGAAAGTATACTTTTGTAAAATTAAAATGACCTTATAAAGTATACTTTTATAAACTTAAAAATGTTCCAATTTAGTCCAAAGAAGTATTAAATTGGTATACCTTCTAGTACATTACAAGTACATGGTCCGTAGTATACTTGCTATACTTATACTCAAGCATACTTAATAACATGAACTTGAAGTATACTACTTTTTGCTATAGGCGGTAAACGACAATAAATTATATGAAATGTGAGTATAAATATGTTGGATTTGCCGAATTTCCCAGAGGTATTCCATCCATCCATCCATTTTCCAATCCGCTTAATCCTAATGGGTCGCGGGGGGTCCGGAGCCTATCCCGGAAGCAAC
>JAODKF010000116.1:4619123-4631067 GCA_026779585.1 Mormyrus proboscirostris
CCAACATTCGTATTTTTTCGTGCATATATAAGGTTTTTATGGCCGTTTGCAAGGTGAAAAACGAACCGCAAACTAACATGCAAACTCCACACACGTAACCCAGGCAGAGTCTCGAACCCGGGTCCCCGAGGTGTGAGGCAACAGTGCTAACCATACCACCCCTTTATTTAAATATGATATCTGTAATTCTAAGTATTTAAAGTAATAAATTATATAAACGCTGTCAATTTTCTATCAAATGGCATTTCCCAAATTTCCATATAAACACCTGGTCCGCAGAGCTGAGTGACGCCTTCTTGTTTTCTAGTGTCTAGATGCTCCATTCTGTTGTAGCTGTTGTGACCAGTGGTAGGCGAGCAGGCCGGAAGCGGGGAAGGACGAGGCAGGCAGGCGAGGATTACGGACAAGAAGGTGTACGGGGAATCGAGGGAAGAATGGAGCAGACGGCGACAAATGACTTAAATACACAGGACAAGCCGAAAACAACAGCCAATAGGTGATCACAATCGGGAATTAACACAAGGTAGCGAGGAGGGTGTGGCACACAGGAGGATCGGACGAGCAGGTCATGACAGTAGCGTTTGTGGTTCCGATTTTTTTCTTGTTTATTAAAACCTTGTCAGTCCTCCCTTGGTACCAGTTACAGTTTTTGACATCTTTGCTGCTTTATCTCCGCGTCTTTAGCTACGCAGCACTGATCTGGTGGCTGTCCAGCGCCTCAAAGATAAAATGACAAAATGAACGCGGTTTCTGTAGGCAGAAGATCGAGATGGCAGAGTATCCATATCACAGCTTAGGTGCTTGCTTTGTGTCAATATAGCTGTGAGGATGCTGTGCTATAATACATTGAATTGTATATCAATACGAAATAATGCAGACACGCATATTATCATGTTGATTATCCGGAAGATCGAAGACTAACAAAATGTCACATGATTGACAGAAATAAATGAAACCGTCCTGTCAAAATCAAATATGAGTTTATTTGATCGGTAACATTTTTTTTCTAAAATTAACAAACTGAAAACAAATTTTAATTTCAGGTTGACAATGCATTCATCCTATTACAGCTGAAACAGGACAATAACATGAAAACATCGAAGTGCAGTTTTGACATATAAAAACACAGCCAGTTAAAATGTACAATGATTTTTAAAATACTTGACAAAAATTCATTAAAAAATTGAGAGATGGCCAATATTTCTACTATGCCTAACAACTGTGTTAGCTGCAGACCTATGTAAAATTACAGGTTTGGTGTGTAAAAGTAGTTCTCTGTGCAGGCCTACATCGCCAATAGTACTATCTTTTAACATGATAAAAAATGGTCCCAACATGGGTATTCAGTATGATACAAAAATATTCCTATAGCCAAAATTCTACTGTATGCAGTGTTATATTCAGTTAATGGAATTACTGTCAAACTCCCAAGATATGCACACAAAAAAAACAGAACAGGATAAACAGAAGATGGATGGATGTTGTAGTGTTATTTCGTAAGATTGACCATTTAATGCTTAACATGTTACTGTAAATGACTCTCTGGCTGATGCCATGGAGCTCCTTCACATGGGGGCAATTTTACGGGCCATGCTGGAGATACCACACATTATGCAATATCCATAAAACATGAACCAGGCCCTTATGTAAAGCAAACTATGAGTTATACATAATCTACCTCCATATCATCTTCTTCTCTGGCTGTCTACAGTCCTGTCCATCCAGTGTAGGTGCCTGGATCAGACAGATGTACGTCACATATTGCCTTTTAGCCAACACTTTAATCCAGAGTATCCATTTTCATAGAGTAATCCTAGTTAAGTACTTTTGCTCTAGAGCACTACAGATGGGGCTTCAGCAACACGTCTGTGTCCTTAATGGCTGTGCTTGCTGCTGCTCCAGTAATCCTGCACCAGAGCTTCCTAAAATCCCTACATCAGTTTTGAATCACAGCCACCGCACTGGGCTGCTCTGAGTCCTGCTCTCAGGTAAACCCTGCCAGGTGACCTAGGGAGGCTCTCTTACTGCAGTCCAGCGGCAGTCAGCGAGTCCTCGGCTGTCCTCTGCTCTATTCTATGCTCAGTCTTATTTTCCCCTCTATTTTTTCTCGTTTACTCAAATGTCTTGCTGACATTCTACATGGATGTCACCACATTCTAACTCAGCACTGATGGAAGAGAATTAATGTGTCTGTGTTCTTTAGGAGATGGCATGCTTTGTTTGACCTGGGGCATGACAAGCATCTTGTTAGGCTTTTCCCTGTAATGGAATGATAGTGATAAGGAACGCTTAATGAACAATTAGAGGGAGACAAGGGTGGAATAACACCATGGTGCAAGGCAACAAAGGGCAGAGAATGGAGAAAAACATGTCTTCAGAGAGGCTGCAGTCTCAGCAGGCTTTATAACAAAAATAGTAACACTTTACTTGATGAGGCACAAATAATATAATATGCTATTACTTAAGTATTAATTAACCACAAATTAAGACGTAGGTAAATGCTGATTTTATGTTTGTTGAATCATGAATGAATGATATCATGCTTGTTCATCATTCAACATGATGCATCTTTTATCTCAAGTAGTGACTAGATTTGATCATGATTTGTACTTCAGTAATAACTGAGTTATCACTAAATATTTAAAGCATTACCCAAAATTTTATAAATCTGCACTTAAGTGAATTGGTGTTTCTAAACTGCCCATAATGATGTGTGCCATGTCAGGGGCTGCCACTACGCCAGTTGTGCTTCCCGGCATAGCACATGTCAATAATGTGGCACATGATGTAGAGAATTTGTAGTTGATGCACTTGTTAGTTTTTATAGTTGGTGAACCAATATATGTAATGTAAACATACTAGCTGAGACAAATTAAATATAACATACACTGTATGGCAAAAGTATGCGGGCATCAGCTTGTCCATTATCTCATTTCAAAATATGAAATTAGTTGGCCCATTCTTGGTATAATAATCTTTGCTCTTCTGGGAAGGCAAATGAGATATAAGAACATTGTTGGTGGGATTTACTGCCATTCAGGTTGGTTTTTGGTGGTGGGTGATCAGGTCCCTTTCTGTGAGCTTGGGTGACCAACAACTTTGCACATAAACTTGCTCCCAGATGGTTTGACCTTCCCAGTCACTTCACTTCCGGTTGACCAGGGCAGCTGTAGCAGGGCAGAAATGTGGTGAACTGACTTGACGGAAAGGTGACATCTGTAACAGTGTGAAGTGGAAAGTCACTAATCTTTTTTGTAAAACCACCCATTCTTCTGCTAATGTTTTTTGCATGATACTGCATGACTTTGTGTTTAATCATACACCAATGTCAGAAATGTGTGGTCTAATTTAATCTAATTAATCAGGGAGTCCACTAGGGGTGTAACGGTATTAGTGATTTTATCAGCATGCCCTGACAGTTCACTACGCACGCGTGGACCACAGTATTACGATATGCCTGTCATTTTCCTATACATACTGGAACGAATAAAAACAGTGTTTTTTCCCAAAAAAATACATCTAAAAAACTGGGGTTGTCTTATTTTTGAGCACTAGAATTTAAATGTCATTACACAACCGCAGATGGTGTAAATTATCCGCCACTTCACTAAAGGTATCTGCAAACTTAAAACATAATGATGTAATTTCAGTAAATCCAACAGGCACGTCTGCGGGCAGCCCAGTGTTGTTGTTGCTGTGGAACACGTAACCCATGCTGCCTTGTGCAGGACCCCTGGAGAAAACGGTAAGGCTTAAATTCTGATCTTTCAATGACCAATTTATTTAACTGGTTTGCTATGAAATGTTGCTTTAAAAGAAAACGCGAGCGCTTTTGAAAGATAACGTGAATTACGCTGTCGGGAACAGGGGTAATGATGATGACCCTTCAACCAACTGTAGCTTACAGGTACCGTTAAGGATCATTCACTAACAGAGTTAGTTTTGTGCGCTTGTTGGGCTCACAGATGTTTTTTAATTGTTAAAAATTATTTTAATTGTTAACATTTTAATTATTACCATATCAGCCCAATGTGATCAGTTGTGTTTTTTTTTCTCTTGTGTCGGAGAGTTTCATTCACTCGTTCACACTAGTGGGTAGTGGTGGCTTGATGGTTAGGGAAGCGCACTTGTAATCGAAAGATTGCAGGATCAAATCCCCCACCAGCCAGTCACCACTGAGGCACCCTGAGCAAGGTACCGTCCCCAAGCACTACTTCCCGGGCGATGAATTAGCTGTCCCCTGCTATGTCACGAAAGTCACATATGGGTTAAATGCAGAGGACACATTTCATTGTTGCACACTGTGTGTTGACAATGACCACTAATCACTCTGTCTGTCTGTGTGGAGGGAGGAGCAGGCAGCTCTCAAACACTGTAGTGTGTGTGAAAGTTGCGTTACTCTGCCCCGGTCACAGACAACGCCGACCTCGGAGATACAGAGCTGCTAAGAACAATGCATGGCAGAGAAAACTGTTTGTTCGAAAGTGTGGCTACCATTCACTTGAGCTGATGCTGATAACGGTCCTTCTGTGCAACTTGTCCGCATTTGAGAGTGGAGATTCAAACAATTCATCAGATGTCTAGATAAAAAGTGCACGACTTTGCACAGTTGGTTTCCTCATTAAACATGTCTATCCTTTAAACGGGCTTATACGTCGACAACGTCACAATCACTAGGGGCTTATGTTGTCCTGGCATACAAGACTGTGTGATACGACAGTTATTTTATTTTCTGCGATCGCTAGATTCTGATTGTGAATTTGACTTGTAAGCTATATCTGTCTGCTAACAACATAAACAACATGTTGGTGAAAGGTTTCGGGCCTTGTATACTACTCATCATACCATGATGCACTTAGTGTTTTTTTTCTTTCAAAATGTATTAGAATGTAATTGTTTTAATGTACATGGAATACTGGAATTGTAGAATGAATTGAACATGAAGGCACTATAATAAAAATGCTAACCTTGCATTTTTCTTCTGTTTTGTAATTGCTGTGTGATGGCTGAACAAAAATCTAACCCTGTATGGCAGCATTTCACGAAGCCAACACCAGGAAAAGCCAGCTGCAATATCTGTAGCAAGCTGGTGAGCTTTGGAGCTGAAGAAGGAGTTTACTGCTAAAGAGATCCTGATGCTGCTATTTTTATTGTTTATAAGTTTAAGTTGTTTACAAGTTTTATTGTGTTTTTGTTAAGTTTATATTTAAATTTACACAAGTCAGTATGCCATAAATTGAGTTGAGAAATTTTGTGTATCATTTGTTATTATTAGTGTGATATTTTATCATGCAAATAGAGGGGCAAACGTACAATTTTCGGCCAAAAAATATCAGCAGCATATATCGGCTATCGGCTGACCCTGACTCCTAAATATCAGCATTGGCTATTATAAAACTCATATTGGTCGACCTCTACACAGAGCCTTACCCCAAACATAAAGGAACTTTTTCCCCAAGAAAAGATGCCAAGGATCCAGATTTGAAAGAATGGCATAAGAGCAAAGAAAATGGAATGTTTTGATTTGTTATTATTTTAACTTTCACTTAAAAGTAGAGATGCACCGATCCAATATTCAGATCGGTAATGGCGCTGATCCAGACCTATTTGATGGATCAGGTATTGGCCATGTGTGGCTGATCCACGTCCGATTTACCGACGATTTAGTTCTAAAAAGACAGCTCCTATTTTGTGTTAAATCTATTTGTACAATCAATCGCAAGACAGCTCTTTCCCATTTTACATGTGTTTTTTTGTGGCATTCAAATCGAATGCTAACGCTGCCCCTCAGTGTTTTTTGCTACTCAGTGTGTGTGATGGTGTGTTCGGTTATTTCTGTCCGAGTCGGAACTCAGATGAAAACGTCACGAAAAACATCACTTCCCATCAGAAACACGCCTCTTTTATAAATGTTGATGGACAGAATTTTCTTGAGCGAGTTTCCCCTGTGATGTAATTTCAACATAGCGGTTTACACACTCAACAGTAATTCTATTTTATAATTCTTTAAAAATGTTTATTTTTTTAAATGTATTAATAGTTATAAATGCAATTGCACGTGTTCAGTTTAGAGAATACCATATCGTGACCGTAAACAGTATTCTAGCATGCAATGTCAGATATTTACCAGACTTTTTAGTCTCTTTGGTTTGTTTGTATTTTGTTTGCCTCTCCAAAAAAGAATATTTTAATGTGGTTTGACTAGTTCGTGTTTCTTGTTTATGTTTTCCAAGAGACAAACAATCTCACTCCAAATCTGCTAAAATATAAAGCAACAACACACAGCAGCGTGTTCATGGAGGCAGCCATGTTTGTTCCAAGATGTGGTAGCTCAAACAGGAGATTGTCGGACGTGATGTCACTCAACTCAGAAATTCCGAGTTCTGAGAGAAAAATGAACGCACCATGAGTACAGTGACTTCTGCCTGCTGTGACATCATGCGCATACCCTTCGCAGTACGAGGAGCGCAAGATAAGATGTGACAATCTGGGAATATTTTACGCTTTCAACAAAAACCAGTAGCACAGCGATTTGCAATCTTTGTAAAATACAAGTTTTGAAAGGTGGGAATAGCGTTTAATGGACAATCTCACTTAACAAAATGCATGCTACTGCAAGACAAATAAAGCAATGGATGATTTGGGAGTTGCTAACCTGGACTGTCTTGCGAACTCGCTGCAGCTTGTGATACAAGAGGGGCTGCTATCGCAACAAAGTGCAACTGAGCTGACGCCAATAGGAGAAAAATTGTGTTCAAATTTTAAGCATTCGCCACTTGTGTATACTTTTGTTTAAGATATTCATATTGAACTGCAAATGCCTCAAAAACACTTACAAACGAGGTGGAACAGTACATTATGTATGTTTGTAGTAGCTTAATTAAATATTTTTTGTCATACATTTTTCCATCTGTATTTACTAGCTTGTATCTTGTATCGGAATCAGATTGGAACTAAAAAAATGTGGATCAGCCCACCCCTACTTAAAAGCACATTTTTAAATTTATATTTTCTGTTTTTTTTTTTGCAACATATTCATATTTTGAATTTGTATAATTTTGGCAGGAGATATTTTTATGGAGAGCAAAATATTTTAAGATTTTAAGTTTAAGTTTATTTATTTTGGAATAGTATTGTATCCTGTCTGTTTCGATTCACATTTATGTTCAAAAAGCGTTTAATTTTAGTCTGTTCAATAAATGTTTATCCTGTTCGGCCCGTGACCTAAAGTCTACTTTGAGTTTTGGCCCCCTGTGTGATTGAGTTTGACACCCCTGCTCTACAGTAACAGTTCCAAGAATTCTAAAGATCAGAAACTATTGTATCGTACTGTCATTACATTAGTGATTCATTTCACAAGTAGTAAGATAATAATTATTTTCAGTTGTTAATATACATGTAACTAGTCAAGCATACTTATCAAAAGAGTCAATATATCACAATAACATTCATTAATTTGTGTAAACTATGCAATGTAACACCCTGTAACCCTGACTAGGATAAGACAGATGGATGCTAATATTTGTAATTCATGGATCAATACAACACAATGGCCAGCTTTAATCTAAAGCATGTTTTGTGGATGTACTGAATGGCCATCTTTAATTTAAAGCATGTTTCATGGATGTAATGAATGTAAGTTGTAAACATTTAAAAAATGTTAAATAAAAATGTAAAAAAAAAACTTAACATTAACAATTCATAAAAAATCACATACCTTTTGAAGAAAAAATCTTCATGTAGCTTCATTGTTGTCACTAAAAACAAAGTACAACATTTTAATTTGTTAGAAAAAAATATGATCGTGATGAAAATGACATTTTTTTTTAATTGTTCAAAGGAAATTGGTGAAGTTCAATACCTGCCTGTCTTTAGGTTTCTGTCAGATTCTTGTACTGGAGACTGGTCAAAGGGTTAGAATATTACTTTCTAGACAAATAAATTTGTAGAAATATAAAACTGATATAAACAGGATTTCTAAGAACAAAATCAGAAATGCCTTTCATCAGTACTAATAACTACTAATACCAACAGTATTAGTTTTTGTATTAAAAAAATTCATAGTAGCAATTCAATACAGAAAATAACTTACCTTCAATCTTAAATTATCTGTAATTTATAACAGAAAAAAACAATACCCACATCACTTGAACTGCTATTAAAATAGTAAAAAAAAAATTAAATGTACAAAGTAGAAAACATCGCAAAGGTACTTCTGAAAACTCAGAACGACATTGACTGACCTTTTGCATAAAGTAACAGAAATAATCCAGCTGAAATCAGAAATAACGTGATGGCAAAATACAGAGAAATTCTGTATCTTTCGTGTGATTTCTGGCAAACAATATCTTTCTGTTTGCTTCCATCTTCAATCTTCTCCTCACCATCATTACAGCTGGAAATAAATAATTAAATTATTTAAATGATTTGCAAACAAATGAAACTGCACATTCATGACAACTGTTACTTCATGAAAACAGTGAGCAGAAATCAGACTGACAGGTGTTACACTCCACTGAATGAACTTCTCTCACATCTAGGAAAGGCTTACTCACCTTGTCCATGCTATGCAATTTACACCATGTGTTGAGTAATAGCCATATGGACAGTCCTCACACTCCACATCTCTCATCTTTGACCCTTCAGAAGTGAGTAATTGTTAATGAGCATCATCAGCCAGCTTTAAGTCTGCACAACTTTAAAACACTGAAAGTTTCAACATGAAATACAGTTTTCTGAATATTTTCAACTACAAACTGCAGAAAGAGTAAGGAGGGCTTGGTGTTCTTTTGCGGAAGGAAACAGCTGCTGGCCCGATTTCTTTTATTTATCTATGCAACAAAGCTACCAATCTATCAACAGTGATCACTGTCCACTGAATATCAATGGATCCTCTGTGGAGGTCGTCAAGAGCACCAAATTCCTTGGTGTTCACCTGGCGGAGAACAACTTCTGGTCTCTCAACACCAGCTCCATAACCAGGAAAGCCCAGCAGCGTCTCTACTTTCTGCAAAAGCTGAGGAAAGCCCATCTCCCACCACCCATTCTCACCACCTTCTACAGAGGGACAATCGAGAGCATCCTGAGCAGCTGCATCACTCATGGAAACTGCACCGCAAGACCCAACAGCAGATAGCGAGAACAGCTGAGAAGATCACTGGAGTCTCTCTTCCCTCTATCACAGACACCTAACACTCCCACTGCATCCACAAAGCCACCAAACATTACGAGCTCCAGTGCACCGGCAGGGTGGAGTATCGTACAATTACTGACCCCTCCCCCATCTGCCACTCCTCACCCCCCACCCACCTGCCACATCACACCCATGACACTGAACTGAACTGCAATCTATTCATACATTATTTGTTGATCCATATTTATTGTGTCCTGTAACTCTCAGTAGTATTACCAGGTAATGTATTCTCATTAATTTGTACCCCTGAATGTGCACCTTTTTCATCCCTGACCCCGTCTTGCATGTCATACATCTCATTGCATCGTTCAACTTATAAATGCTTTCTCTGCATCTCTGTATTTTAATATCTCTGTATAGTATCTATTGATCTATGTAACCCTGGGCTAGCGGTGTTGAGTGCTTTAGCTTGTTTAGGTAATGCAAGAAATTTTAGACTGTAAGGGATTAAGGGAGAATGTAAGATTCTTACCTGGTGTTTTAATCTGCTGACCAGGGAGACAAGACTTGTGTTTTAATGCAAAGCTGCATTCATTATCTGCTGAATATGCTCCACAATAAAATCCATCCAGAACATCACAGACTGTGTTGCTAATTGTGGTACATTTTCTGTGGACAAAAAGCCCTTGCCCTGAAAAAGCAGATCACAGGTACAACAATATTATTTATTTATTTTATTTTTTAATGAAAATTTATTATATTTAGGAAAATGAGTCTTACCTGAATCACAAATTTTGCACTGAGAGCAGCGTTTCAGACCATTAGGTTCATCCATATATGTTTGGTCAACACAAGGCCTGCATGTTGTGCTTGAATCTGATGTGCAGTCTCTCAAGACAATCATACCTTATATTACGAAAACAACTTTTATTAATAAGTTTAATTTTTGAAATTATACATTTTTATTAATATCAATCAAACTGTAAAAAACATCAAAAATAATTTTTTAAAATAAATTTTCAGTATACTTCAAATGGTCAGCAAGGCCATATGCTTTGTTAGTTTGATAAAGAAATTAAGTCTATAAATAAAACTACCTATTCCACACATGGGACAGCATTCACCATTGTGACTTTCATACTCTGCGGGGCCACACATTTTTCCAACAGCCATCAGGGACAACAAGACAAAGGTCCTGTAAACACAGAAACATTTAATTACATAGTGTTACATCTGTAAGACTATATATAGGAATATACTGTTTTTATTAACTACTGGCTGCTTCGGCGATGCTCTGCTTATACTGATTCATATCGGTCTTTTGTTAAATGTAGTCGAGTGGTTTGGTATCATCTTAGGTGACAGCAGGGCACTTAACGGCCCACCGGATATTTTTCTCTACAGTCTTACCAAAGCGCAGGTGGAGACAAGTCTTCCTGCACCAATGCATGAAGATGGAACGGCAGATGGAATAAGTTATTTTTTATCTCATGAAGGTATATATAATTTATATTGTGGGGAATAGATGAGAGTTTATTTGGGGCTTGACTTTTTTTTTTTGAAGGAAGACGGCACCGGGTTTAAAATACTCTGGACTACAGCTCCGACTAAATGGACCTAACGACGTCCATGATGATTTTATTTTATTAGAAATAAAAACACGTATTGACAATCAGCTGTCAGTGTTACTAGTCTATTTTCACAGGACAGTATTAAAGCTAAAGGGCTAAATGCTAAAGGGATTCCCGTAAAAAGCGACGATGCGCAGCTATTGAAAAGCATGTATACAGCTTCTAGACGATCTATAGCGCTCATTGACACCATAATGAACCGAATATTAAATATCTATAGTTTCTGCGCAGCATAGAACAGCCTCGCCTGAAGATACAAAGAATGCGGAAGAAACGGAACAGAATCAAGCATTATATCGCTAAATTTAGAAGTGGCTGCATTTGCCAAATACTTGAGGAAAACATCAGCAAGAAGGTCATTATTTAGCAAACGAACTTATTGCAACGTTGGTAGGTAAGTTAATTTGATGTTATCATTATTTTAGTGGCGGAGAGCCCACCCGCTCAGCGTAATAACACTAGCACTGGGGTTTTCCCTGTAAGACCAATTTCACGATGTTTTTTAAAAAACCCCCTCCTATTCTCAGTATCAATTCCCACTTTAAACTCACCCAAAAACAACATATAACGTCATCCAGGCCATTTCAAAGGAGGAATATCACCCGAAAATAAGAAGGCGACTGTGAACCGCTGACGTAAGTCCAGGTCACGCAATTATGAAACTGTGTTTGATGGAAACAATATCATGTTTCAGATGTATGTGTCGAATTATTTTATAAAGAATAAAAATAATAAAACATAACCCCATTTCGAATAAATAAAACAATAATGGACGGATGTTTTTCCATTTCTGTACCGGCGTTACATAGGTCAGCTATGAACTTTCCTCATCCTGCGTGCTTCTCCTTACACTTGCGGTTTTGGTTTGAGCTGTGCGACCAGCGGAAGTTCCTGCCTAGAACAAACGTGGGGTATAAAGTATGGGGGGTCCCCAACGATACTCCATATAAAGAATCGTTGATTTCACTCGTACTCGGCTTTGGCTAGGATGTAACTGATATCAGAGGTGGACATTGGACCAGGATTTTGTTTCAACCAACTAGTTGCGTACGCTGTGACTGTGACTCTTTGGGTGTGTCCGAAATCGCGCACTTTTAGTGCGCGACTTTAGGGCGTAGTGCGTTCACACTGACAACTAAGCTAAAATTCAGTGCACTGAAAGTACCCGGATGGTGCACTA
>JAODKF010000116.1:4687505-4706220 GCA_026779585.1 Mormyrus proboscirostris
GACTTTAGAGAAAGACCACCAAGACATGGACTAAGCAGCAGAAAGAAGCTCTGCAGCTGAATTGTTCTTTTTCAAACGGCACAGAATATCCACACTGGTGTCTGAAAGCCAGAAGGGGATACAGATGTTACAATCCTCTGCAGAAAAATCAAGGATAATTTTTACTGCTTTGCAGTTACTGAAGAATTCAGTACTGAGAAGGGGAAGGTGAAACATTCAGAAATATCAGACGGCTCCTCTGTGGGTTTATTTCACATTATTGTCTTATACCTGAGGAAAATACAATCAGTTGTTAGGACTAGAGCAATGTGAACTTCCAGTCTCTACAGAATTCAACAATTATATGTCTAATAGCTTCCATCATAATATATATTTTCATTAAAAATTCACTTCTTCATTGTGTATTTAGTATTTCAGATTATGACCAATGACAATGAATTTTTTTCTTCATACTGAATAAAAAACATTTTTATAAACACTTGTGTGTACTTACTTACAAGAATATGTAATATTCTTACCAGGGAATATTTTTCTTTTTATATAATATGTATATTGTTACTGCTATTGCTGCTATTACTGCTGCTGCTACTATTCCAACTGATATTTCAATATCAAAACTTTTCTGTCCACATTCAGAATCAGCTGCTTGGTGTCCTGCTTTAACTGTGACAAGTCCTCTGGATTCACAGCTGTAAAAATAAGCATGTATAATATGTGAAAACATTTGTGACAAAATATAATACTCACAGGAAAATATTTCCTTCATAAGTAAACATTCTGATCATTGATTGATTGGAATTATGAAACTTACTCTGTGTGTGGTTTGCAAGATGTTAAAGAGCCATCAGAGTATGAATTATCACTGCAGTCCTCACATACTGTATCAGTGTATTCTGTTCCTGAAAGGTAAACAAATTTAAAACCATTAACTTATTTCAAGAAAGCAAAGTTAATATCTGGTTTTACTCATTAAAACATACATTACAGTATGAGTATGAGAAATCCATACAAACCAGGCTGTTTGATGAACTGTCCAGGTTTGCAGGCTGTGTGTTTATTGGCTGCTCTGCACCCTCCCTTATAAGGATTAATACAATAGTGCCCTTCCAGGACCCCACACACTGTGTCTGAAGAGGGTGTACATGCCCTCACTGTTTTCACACCAAGGCCTGTGGAGAGAAGACAAAAGTAACCAGAACTAATATAAACACCCAAGACAAAAATGAATGTATTATACTGCATGAAAGAGTTAATAAGATAGGTAGCTGAACTGAAACGTTACCTTTAACACAGACTGTACAGGGGCTGCAATGTTCGAGACCATTGGGCTGGTCATTGAACATAGAATCTGTGCATGTTGGTGGATACTGTACAATGTCTGTAGACACGATTTCCTGAAAATAAGAGATACTGGTTATTCTGCCAGATTCCTCTGAAATTCCTAAGCAATGGGGACAGACTTGTGGCCACTATGGTATAATGTGACTCACCAGGGCAGCACATAGGACAGCACTCATCACCGCTTTTATATTCATTCTGGCCGCATGCGCAACAGGGATTATAATTAACACACAGAAGGATAATAATTAAATACATCTGTGAAGGAAAAAAAGTCCCATTAGATTGCATGAAATCAGTCGTTATCTAATCAAGTACCAATTAATCAGGTCACATTATATAAGATTATATTTCAAACATAATTTAACAAGAAATGTGGCTCATGAACAAAATTGCAAATTATCTTCTATATACAGCTCGTTTGGGCTGCCTCGATTAGTTGACATAGTTGATGTCAACTCTGAAAATGTGTCAACAACAATATTGTAAATTGAAAATTGATGCATCTTTGTTTTTTATTTTAATGAAATTAAGTTTTTGATTTCTAAAATTCATTCTTCATGCTTCAATTCAATACAAGAAATACACTGCCTGGCACACTTCCATATTTCGTAGGGCTGCCTTTAGCTTTGATTATGGTGCATATTCCTCATGGCACTATTTCACATGCTTGGACAGTATCTAAAAAAAAAATTCCATCCAAATAAACAGTTATGTCACGTCAAGATCTTGTATTGATGAGTTGAACTACTCTGTAAAGTCTTCTTCAGCACATCTCAGACTTTCCATGGGGTTAAGGTCAAGACTCAGTGGAGGCCAAATTATGTGTGAAAATGATTTCTCCTGCTACCTGAACCACTCGTGGACAAATCAAGCCTGATGAATCTTGGCATTATCGTACTGGAATATGTCCATGCCATTAGGAAAGAAAAAATCCATTGATGGGATAACCTGACCATTCAGTAGATTCAGGTACTCGGCTGACTTTATTGCTGCATAACATTGCTGAGCTGCAATAATGATCTAATCATTGGCTCTTAAGTAGTTGCTGATTTAAATTCAAATGGTGACCTTTTTTTGGCCGGGCAGTGTATTTTCCTTCAATATCACTACGCACAGTAATTATGGGAGTACTTCAAATTTTCAAATTATCACGATTTGTATACTTTGCAAGGTATAATGTCCATATAATGATGAAGATCCTGCATCAGTTATCTAAAGCACTGCAATGACATACAGTTTGTTGTTCTCAAACTAAAAATAACTTAGATGGAGGAAAATTTAACATTTGGATTGATAGACAAATTCATAAAATAGTCGAAGGATGAATCGATAGAAAAATAGTTGTTAGTGGCAGCCCTACATCTCATACTCCAATGTGAGATTAACAAAAGTCAGGTGGTTAACAAGCAAAACGTTCACTGCAATGTTCACGTTCATTGCACAGCATTGCAATCCTTCTTCCCATTCTCCTAGATGAACAAAAGTGCCATCCTACAGTAGGTGAAAGCAGGAAATATATTTACAATATATACAGAGATGGATACAGTATTTGCATACTTTTCGTACATCTGTTGTTACACCTTCACCCCAATGAACTCTATTCCAGCTTGTCCGTGATCCAGATCATGTTTTCTTCCTGTCACCAGCCACCTCCATTCCAATTTCCTGCAATTCTATGTCTGAGTTATTGAGTGAGAAATCAGGGGTGTCCCATAGCTACAGGCACCTTGAGGGAGTCAATTATATAAAACACTGTCTTCTGCTGGTGATTACCAAGTAAAAGCACACCCACAGAGACTGTAATGCTGCTGAACTGGTCTGGGCCAGTTCCTGTCCACGAGAGCATGAGCCACAGGCAGGAGGGAGGATGGGGGGATTCTCCATTCTGAAATCAGCCTAGAGTCTCTGAAGCTTTTTTTAAGATGCTAATCTGCCCCCAAGCTGATGAGTATCTGGAGAGCTTTCGGCCTCGGTGGCTGACAGAAGGATTTGGCATGTTGATGAGGTCATACTCTCCAATACTCCCGGTGACGCTGGTGACCATTCCCTTTAATGGACAGTAAGACACAAAATGTCCAGGCTACCCACAACACAAGCAGGAAGGTGAGGAATTTCACATCTTTCTCTCGGGTGGAGAGTGAGTTTAATCCACCTGCATTGGCAGGCAGAATGGTCACAGGTGATCCAAAGGCACTATGGTCTCTCTTCCACTTTTGCTGGATTATCTGATTGTCTGTCTGTGTCACTAAATTTATTAACTCATCAAACAGTCTGGATGTTATGGTGAAATCAGAGACTGACCGATGGCCCTGCTGAAGAAGTAACAGATCACAGGCAGTTTCTCTTCCATGCTTGGACCCATCATGCACCTTTCATATCTCTGCCAGTAGAGAGGAATCGGTATATCATCAAATCATCATGAGCACTAGGAGAGAAAGGAGCAGCACTTACAGGCTTCACTTTAATATAGTCCGAGCTGAGGCAGGTGAAGCTCCTTAGCATGTGGCACTGAGACCATGACCGGAGGATTTCGGACCATCTGAAATCACTGAATTTGTGTGGCAAGTTCCATCAGACTGGTGGCAAAGATTTCATGGACTGCTCAGTGGAATCCAATCTGGACTCCTGTCTTCTAAGCAGGGTCCTTGTCTCCAAGGTAAATTTAAGGTGGCTGAGGTGTGCTGGGTCCATACTGGCAGAGGTCATACTCTTAGGGCCAGAAACGGCAAAGGTTGGGCTCAACAGCAGACCTCACTAGGAAGTCAGCATGGACAGAGTTTAATAGGATCGAGGAATAATTCATCGTGGTCAGAGCAGACTGAAGTCAGTCATAAGAAATCACAGTTCAGGAGGAAAAACAAGTCAAAAGAGAAAGAAGTCCATCATCCAAAAAGAGGTGCACATCCAAATCCAGCAGGCAAAAACAGGGCCAAATACAGGCAAAAGCCCAGGAACAAAAGTGAAAGCAGACTCATATATCACACACTCAAACAACTAGTGACGCTTAGTACCAATCACTGACCTAGCAGTTGCTATAACAAGAAAATAATTGCAGTTATAACTGAAAAGATTAGCAGTTATAACTGAACATTGTCAATTTATATAAAATAGTACTTGCAGAATACTACATACAATTATGTAAAGCTGGGAGGTGAATTTGCACAGGTGAACACTGTGGCATGGATCTCGAGATAACTGGCCTGGAGTTAGCTAGTGTGAGGAGAAAACGTGGCATGGATCAATATCTGTTTACCTATTTGGAGTCATTAGATTCACAGAGCACGTGTAAGAAATAAACAGAATCTTGTAAGAATAAAATTTTATGTATTTTTTATGTAATTCTTAATTTAAGAATAAAACTTTCTTTTAGCAATGAGACATTGAATTTGGTACCTTTTAGTATCTTTATATTACTCGAACGACTTTGTAAACATTTGATGATGAAATGAAACCAAACACAATGTCTGTATAATATCCTTTTCGACAAAATACTTTTACATTCTGTTTCTTGACTATCTCATTTGATAACTATGGAAAACAATCAAAGAAGTTAGAACTAAACTTTCAAAACAAAGGCTTAGCCTTGGTTAAAGCAGTGTCATACATGTCCGAAGTTCATATCGTACGTAAGTCTGCATGAAATGCTGAAGCGCAACTTTTTCGATAAAACTCCGCGCGACAGCTACACCTAACGTCAACATTAAACCAGTAAACTTATATTTTCCTACTTTACTCATTAAAACATACATTATGAGTACGACTTTTCTATTGCTATAATAAGTTAATCGTAGTTTTCTATACTCACGTAAACGTGTGTGAGAAAGACGTTCACGTTCAATAAACTTTAAGTTTCGCTTTCCTTCTATATTATGATTTACTATCTTTATAACGGAATCGACACAATATACAAATTAATATATTAACACCGGTTACATTCTATGTAAAAGCTCTTAAAGAGCAGTGATTGTCACCTTGTACATACATGAATAAACGTTCCAGTGGAAAGACTCGTTTGTACCCATGGTAAAATGTTTTGTTTGAGAAAATTCCATAGGCTGGAGTTGTTCGATTCCAAAAATTCTGGAGTCGGCTCTGGTTAGAATTGATGGAGTCGATTCCAGACAGCAGTTTTCCCAATTCTCGACTTAAAAATATGAGAGGAAAAGGTCTTACAGTAGAAAACGACAAAATCGCATGATCCATGACAATGGATCTTGATAATTTACAGTTAATTTTATTAACTTAATTTTTTGCTGGCAGCCATAGGATTACCTTTTAAAATTATATACATAACAGTATACCTCAGCGATGAATGTCTTGTTTGCACATTTCGGACAAGAATTAAGTGATGAACCATATTAACGAAACAGGCGCTCTATTTTCTCACTGATATATTACAACTCCGTTTTATTTTCCAACTCCCAGAGGACTCCAAAGTTTCATTATAACGTAGTAGTCTACTAAAATGCCAATATTAGTAATAAATATGAGTGACATAAGTAAAGGATAATGTACCGGCTGCCTGTACATTATCCCGCTTATTACACGGCTACTTGCCACATAAGGAAAAAAACTGGACATGAATATGAATTTGAAACATTTTATTGGCATATTTGTTTTAAATTAACATTTTTATCCTTCCGCGAAACGATATAGTACCACGTGACTAACATTCAAACGTTAGTAAGACAATTTATAACATCTACATATGAATTTATAATAACGCATGTATTTTATTTATTTACAAGTATTAAATTGCACATTTCTATTAATTGTGAACTGTGACATTGTAAATGTGGTCCCAGCAGGGATGTTGAAGTTGATGTTTTTGGTATAGTCACCGAAAGTTTTCTCTATGGACTTTTTGTTGACTGCACCTAAAATCACGCTTATCATTAAACTATGTTAGTGATTGAATTTTGTGATAAATATTATATTTAATATGAACGCTTACTGCTTGCCAAGCTGTTGTCAGGATTTGATGAGAGTATACTGCTCCATTTCGAAGGGATTTTAAACATACAAGTAGTACCGGCTATGCGTTATTACTTTGGAGCGGTTATTATTTGAAAAGAACGAACCTGCAAATGTCTCAACTAACCAATCAGAATCAAGCATTCCAGAGAGCCGTGTAATAAACAGATATATTATGTTCTCCCTCTCTCTCTCTGACACACACAAAACAAAACAAAAAAAAACTTCCAGTGTTACAATTGCCATGTTTGAATGGGAAAAAAATATGTATGTTATACCTCAGGTCTCAAATCACTGTCATTATTTGACGTTTAATTGAAATATTCATAGAAAACTGCAAGCTTATTTAGCAACGTACACGTAACTTGAAGATCTGACTGATTTAGCTGGTTGATGAGGGCTAAACTTGTACCTGACTTTCCTGTCGGGCTCTTGGGGTTGGCCTTGTATCCGCGGTTTCAGTTATCGGCGGGTTTCTGTACCTGTCACATGCTGCATCCCTTCCCCCCTCGTTCTCTCCCTGTTGCTTGTTTAATCTCACCTCTGCTTACAGCCCTCGTGTGGATCAGCAGGTGCCTCTCGATCGTCTGCACCCTCACGCGCCCTGCATAAAGCGTCCTTCAGTCCTGCGACCCCCAGTGTGGCTGTCTGCGCGTGCTCTCCAGTGTGTCTAGTGTTCTTGCCTAATCGTCCCTACCCGTTTCGACCCGTCTTGGTTTAGTTTCCTTTGCCCTGCCTGTAGGTTTAATAAAAACTCCTTTTGGTTTTCCCCCACGCCTGTCCTTTGACGTCACAACCTCGGTCAGAAAAAATGTTAAATGTTTAACTATGTTTTTTTCATATTTCCCTCATGCTTTGATGGGTATTTAAAAGCATGATTTACATTGCTCTGTTAACCCTTGACACATGATATTTTTTCATTGCAACATCATGTTTTGAAAATTAGGCTAAAATGTCAGAAAAGTATAGTTGATGAGAAAAATTTTGAAGTCTCTTAGCTTACTGAGGCAGAAAATGTTTTGCTTCACTGAAGTTCCTTTTAGTAGATACCTAGATGAGGTGCTGAATACTTTGCATTATGGCTGTTGTTATGCCCTAAGAATGGAAGAAAAAAATATATAATTGCCATATAACCTCTCTGTTACAATTGTTATATGTTACCATTCCTAATATCTGTGTGCACTTTTTCGGTTACTTTTTGCATTGAAAGCTCAGCCTAACTACACTTACTCCTACTAAATAAATGTAAATAAGCCTAAATGGTATACATTTTTGTCAACAAAGACTTGTGTAATTCCCATCCCATATCATTTGCATAAGTTACAAACAGGAAACTCAAAGCTGAAAATGAAAGTAAAGCTTTTTTTCTCAGTGGAAACAGCCATTTTAGTGACATAGTATGAAATTCAGAAAGAATCGACTAAACACACAGTTAATAATTATTGGTGACTGTTAAATCAACATTATAAGTCACATATTGTCTTAGAAATAGTGAGATAAGCAATAAGGATTAGCTCATCTGGAAGTTATTTTTGTAGTTCAACTGCAAATTTCGAAAATGAAAAGAATTCAGCATCTTATTAATACAACAGTTCTTTATACTGTAGTAATAATACACAGATAGTGTCATTGGGCTGAAAGCTTACATATCATTTATGGGAAGATCAGCCTTCAGAAAAAAATCAAATATTTTTCCCTTGTTTGCCATTTTTTGGCATTCCTGACCAATGGGAAGCTCTGTACTGATGGCAAAAACCTGTACACACTTTAGAGCGGGAAAATTCACACTTGCGATGGAGCAAAGAAAGCCATGAAACCTATTATTGTCTTAATAATTCTCCATTTGTTATTTTGTGGTGGACCAATATACACACAAGTTTTGTATTAGCTTTGGTGAGCTCGGACCATTCACTCTGAAATTAGCCTCTCTGGGTATGAAGCTGATGGAGAGAGAGAGACAGACAGACAGAGAGAGAGAGTTGGTAGAAAATATGAACTCAACCATGCTGGCATGCTTGTTTTTATGATTTGTTAACAATTTCATCAGTATCTATTAAAGTTTTTTTTTTATTTGTTGTCAGTAAAAATCCAAAGCTAAATGAGCTCAGGAAGACTTTCACCAGGAGAGCTCTGACCTGCACAGTGTTCTGCTTAAGCGTTTTTGTTGCTGACTTCTGAGAAGGAGCTGGCAGTTTGATTTGAAAAATACAGCAGATCAGATGAAAGTTTTTTGAGGAACTATTTTGCCTGTGGTCAAGTGAGTCCTGTGTCCCTTGTCATTACACTATTTGCATAATACAATTCCTCATACATCGCACACATTTATTACTTATTTATTATTTACTCATTGTTATAGTGCTCTGTTTAGTCTTATACTGTGCTGTCTTTCACTACACTACAGTGTGTCCTGTCCCTCATGCACCAGTTCCCTACCATGCAAGTGCAGCCTAAGAATTTCACTGTTCCTCCGAGCACATGCAATGTCGGAGTGGCTAATTGGGAGAATTTCTGGGGGGCCACCCTGGTTGTGGGTTGATGATGAGAATTGGGAAATGCGGTAGTTTTATGTTAACACTAGAACCTACTCAGTGGTTCTCAAACAACATTTCTTGCTGCCAGCCTGGCCAAACCCACCCATCCCATCCTACCTGACAAATTTAACATCGTCACTAATATACTAATGATAAAATACATATTACCTTAACAATAGGCATACACAGTATAAAACAAAAAAAAATGAAAAGAAGTTAATTTAGAAATCTGGGCACCCTTGTCGCTTAACAGAAAACGTTAATTTTAATTAAGGTGGCGATGTCATACAATGAAGCGTTAGGTTCGCGGTGGACAAGCTGGCAGGCAGGATGATGGACAATGAGGGTTTAATGGGTGAAGACAGCGATGCACATTAATGACCAACAACCAACTGAGGAAGACATGGACTGATATACATGAAACAAGCCGAATTAACAGGGAACAGCTGGGCACAATGAGGGAAGCACACGTGGATGATGAGGGGGCGTGGCACACACGAGGGCTGGACGAGCAGGTCGTGACATGAAGATCTTATCGCCATGCTTTGATGAGCTCCCTTCCTCTTGTCTTTGGCCCCGTTTACAATCTGTTCTGATAAACAATCTGATAAAATGTTACCTTTGGGCGCCCGACTCCCCTTCCATTATATAATTTTACAATTTTATGTATTCAAGGGCCCCTGTTGGATACCCTGGCAGATTCAGAGGGCCCAGCACCTTACGGGGGCCTTTGGTATCCATGCCCCTCTGACAATGTACTGCTGGTTCAATTTAGACACTATTTTTGCAACTGGAAAACTTCTCACACGAGAACCTGTCTGGTACAGTATTGTTTTTATGGTGCTTCGCTTACTGTGATGTTGAGGAAACAAATTATCATGCAGAAGCTGAACACCTCCCGGTCTCCTCCAAGCACATGGATGTATTCCAGTCCAAGGAATCTTGACGCCGCGACATCAGTCTGCACTATGTAACTGTACTACGTAAACACCTCATCTGGATGACAACACGTTTCAGGAGGCACGACTTAAATCCCAGCAGTACTTTTTTTATTCCCAACTCGATTTTCCTAAATCGCGCTGTAGCAGCTCATCTTTACCAAACAGCGGCATTTTGGAAATGGTGACTTTTTCTGGTGTCACTGTCCCTAGTGGAAGGACCAACCTGACGCTTCCATTTACCACCAACCTCTCGCACATCAGCTTGTTTGCCTTGTTCCCAGCCTCTAGGCTACAGTCACCCCCCCCAGAGTTCTATACCTCACCACGTGCATCAACTTTAATTACCCCAACAGCATTCTATTCCAGGCTGCCATGGCGGATGGCAAAGAAATAATGGCGGTCTCTGACCATCTCTCCCACACCGCCTCTGTACCCAAACCAGTACAGGCTGTAACCAAACCTTCATCAATACCACAAAGGAAATTCTCAGTTGTATTATATTTGCAAATCTTACAGTGATTCATTCTGAAGTCCTACCTTCTCTGACTTGCTGTTTTGGAACAAAGACTACTTACAACAATCAACAAAATCAACAAAAATCAGAAACCTTGAGCAATGCGTGGATAGGAAAACCATATATATTTTTTTTCCGAAAACAAGCTGGATTTCTATACTCTAGTTCAGCGGTGGCCAATCTTATCCACAAAGGGCCGATGTGTGTGCAGGTTTTTGGGGTAACCTGTAAGTCAGCTGTTCAAACCCAGGTGTGATGACTCTTCAGCCAATCAGTCCTCTAATTAGTAATCTAATTAGGGAGCTGCAGCGAAAACCCATATACACACTGGCCCTTTGTGGATAAGATTTGCCACCGCTGCTCTAGTTGTTAATCAGCTGTTAGCAAATATTTGATTTCACATTTTCATCAGTATAACAGTAATATTCAGGTATTCATCTTTGCAGAACTGAAAGCAAATATTTATGCATACTGGTGATTGAGTAATTTTGCCCACTGATGGCAGCTTCGCACCATCGGCTCCTCAGCCAAGCACGTGAAAGAAGGACACAGCTTTCTTCTCTTCTGCAGCATCCCATCTAACTTAAGTACAGCATTGAGTATTCTACTCTGCTGAACTCCGTCTGCACAATGAAATACTGGTCAAACTTGGGGGATGATTTATGAGGTTGGTTTTCAGGATCTGGAAGCCATTCTTCCTTTTCTTTGATCCTGGAGGTCGGAGGAGGCAATGGGTTTCGGGGAGACGCAGGTGGTACTTTAGTTGATGGTGAGACCAGCTACCTGCAGGTCATCTAACATGTTCTGGAACCTTCTAAGGTGCTCTCAATGGACAACCACAACATCTAAGTAGGCAGTGGCATTGGCTGGATGGGGTCTCAGGATCTCATCCATAAGGCTTTTGAAGGTGGCAGGGGACCCATGCAGTCCAAAGGGGAAATCTGTGTACTGCCAGTCCTCACAAGGGGGTACTGAATGCACTCTTCCCCTGAGTAGTAGGAAACAGCTGTAGAAAAACAGAGAAACTTCATTGAGTGATTACACTTGGCTGTGTAATGTCCCGATCGTGCAATTCCTCCTGTGTGCCACGCCCCTTCATTTACCTCCTGTGAAATCCACCATGTTACCAGCTGTACCTAGTCTTGTCTAATTGATTCTGTGTATTCAAGTGCTGTCTTGTGAGTCTAACCCTATTCTGATCATTAGCGTCTTAACGTAGCATGCTGTTCTGTGTCCCTGAGAGTTTTGCCCCTAAGAAATCTTGTGTTTTTCCTATATTCCTGGACTCTTGCGCCTGCTTTCCTGCCTTGCATCGATGTCACATGACAGCTGACCCTGTAGTTTACAGGCTCAACCTGCTCCTCTGGAATGTAGGATCCCTTGCACGAGACTAGAAACTACTCATTTGTTTGTAATTCCAGGAACTTGGTGGACCAGTTACACAATGTCTGTTGAGTATGCTAGAGTAAGGAGTTGGTGGCAGAAAATGAATGGATAGATACACAGTGCATGGATAGATACATAGTGCATGGAGACACTGGAAATACACTTCTACAGACATCACGCAGTAAGTAATTATGTATGACTATTAAATCAACATATTACAGTCACATAGATGAAAACAGTGGGATAAACTATAAGGAATAATTACCACATAAGTTATTTTAAATTATTTATGGAACCAGCATAATATTGATACAATGGTTCTCCGCTCTTTAGTAATACATGGATATTTTCTTTGAGTGGAAAGCTTATTTAAATATGCTGTGAACCAAGTCAAAATTTGACGTGTTAACACAGATGTCAAAGTAGACCTTAGTCCCAAATGGCCTTCCATACTGCAGGTCTGTCATGCGGAGCAATCAACATACCAGCAGATGCCAATTGCTATACAATGATTAAAAATTGGCCGATTTTTCCCTGGCTGGCCAACCTCTAATCACAATCGACACCAAAAACTTTTGCAAACTTTAGAGACGGCGCAGAACAGCGGACAACTTGGCGCTTATGACGGAGTACGGTGGAACTTGTGATTTACTTAATTATTCTCCATTTGCTATTTTGTGTTGTACCAAGTTTGTGTTTTTTATATTGATTATAGTTTTTTTGTATTGGCGCTGCCGAGGAGGTGCATTGACTATGAAATTAGTCTCTCTTCGGAGAAATGATGGAGAGGTGAGAGGGTGCGTGCAAGAATTCGTAGAAAATATGAAATTGTCAGTGAGTTTGGATTTAAGTTTAACACTAAAACCGTCCAGTCTATCACACTTGTTTAGTAATTTATAATTTATTAACTATTTATAATATTCTTTATTGTACAATCGCCAATCTCGCCAAAAGAATGGCCTGGCTCTGCACTTCAACTAAATTTTGTACAGAGAAATGTGAATTGTGTTATGGCATTTTACATATCTGTTGCATGATGTATGGGTGCCTGGGTTACCGCTGAACGTGGGATTAAAGGTAACGTTGACCTATTACTTGTAGTATCACATTGCCAGCAGACGGTCTCCCACTGATTTTCAGAGAGTTTGGACCTGTTTTCATGGATGCAGCAGAGATTTTGTGGTATAAAGTAAACCTTTTTTTATTGTACTTGTTTTTCGATTAGTGAGCTGGGCGTGTGAGTCACCGAATCCAGTCTTATTTTACCTTAACAGTGCTGCAACCATTTTGAAACGTGTGGGCATAAGTAACTCATAGCCTGTGTTTGACAGACTTGAGAAACTCCTGACACGGTGTTACGACTAAAATACGGTTCAATGGACTCCTCCAATAATGTGAGGTTAGCCACAGATTGGTCTATGTCCCATTTAGCCTCTCAAAGTAGCCCAGGCTGTATTTGTCATCACTTTCTACAATTCCTGTATGCTAAAATAATTGCTGCTAAAACGAAGGTTAGCCCCATCATTTTGCAGTATCATGTTACATAATACAGCACATAATAATCAGTGTTTCCCCTACCATTATATTAATGGAGGTGCCTCCCCTTGAAGGTCAAGTTAATTTTATTTTCTATATAGCGCCAGATCACAACAGAAGCCATTTAAGGTTACCTTTCCTATAGAACAGGTCTATACATTGCCCTTTTATTAAAGACTAAATAGCTTTATGTTATTCATCTTATTTACACAACAGCTTGTCATTTTTGTCTCTACACGGTGTACAGTTTGTCCTCTGCTCCCTGTATAGCGCATGGCGGAGTTCCACTCTGATGCGTGCGTACAGATAAGTGCGCGCACACACAGGTGAGCACACTCCCACCAGCAGACAGAGAGCGCACATGGGAAAATATGTCACTTCAACTACCTGAAAAGCAGACAAAAATATCTGTGTTTTTTAAACGCTCCCAGGGTGGTGAATTATCATAAATTGTCATAAAAAGAAATGTTTTGATGTTTAGTTCAGTTGTTATATTGACTGCTGTCATTAAAAGAAACACATGAACAGTATGAATCTTGTCGGTGTCCATCTGCCCCTGTCCCAAAAAAGCTCTAAACCTAGAGGAAAAACTGATAACCATATATTATTTCTGTGAGTTTAGACTAGGGATGAACAATATTGGAAAAAGTTTTTTTTCCAGTTATTGCAATACGTAAGAGGTGAAAATTAACAAAATAGCCAGACTATCTACCAGTTGTATTTGTCAAGTTAGTGGTGTCGCAGTGAGTTGCGCCAAGACACAAATCAGTGCCAAACGATTTGCTTTTGTGCAATGTCATCTTCATGAAATCCAAAACATTTCCATACAGCAGGAGATGAATTTCATTCCGTGATTAGTTTTTGTATAATTTGTCACAAATGTGCTTCATGGTCTATGAAGGAGTTGAACAGCAAGGACATGAATGATTATAATTGGCTAGAAGAGTGCATGCAGAGCTCATGCAAAAGTAGCAGCAGTAAACATTAGACTGTTTTTTTCTTTTTTTACTAGATAACGCCGAAAAGGAGCCATCATTAAAATTGCGAACCTGGCTAACTTTTGTTTCCTGTGACTAGTAAAAAAATCTAGTGCAACTTATTGATTGTTTGAACTATCGCAGTCCCTCCGATGTGATAATTGCATGTGCGTGAAATGCCATATCAATATTAACATGGCATATCCTGCAAGCCTTATAGCAAGTTGATGGCAGCACATTAGCAATTTGTGGGTATCGCTGTAGCCACAAACCACTGCCTTGTGTTTGTGGATTTTGCATGTTTACCCTTTGTATGTGTGTGGATTTCTGGTGGATCATTCGGTTTCCTTCCACTGTCCAAAAATGTGACTATAAGGAATAGGTGAAGATTAACTTTTTACAATTACTTAGGAAAAGGATGGCCAGCGACACCTGCTGGCTAAACAGGGAAACAACAGACAGGGCCGGGCAGGAACTGATCCTGACAGTGACAGCACAAATAATTTAAATACTGTGCTGGGGTTGAGCTAAAAAACAGGCAGCAGTGGGTGAAAGAGGATAAGCACTGGAGAAGCTATATTTATTGGATAACAGTTTGACTGGAATTGAAATACGGGAGTACATGTAGGGAAAAAGTATAATAAAACCAGGACAAGTAACCAGGACAGACAGTGCTAGTAGGGCATAGAGCACACCAATCAAAGAGAATAATGTAGAATGGAGGGAGTAGAGCGCGTGGGAGAACAGGAAGGTTTCTAGGCAGGGTTTAGAGTGAATGAGAGTTACGGGCATCTGGGGGAAGGGAATTCTAGAGAAGTGCAGCTACCCTAAAGAAGGCTTGGTCACCAAAGCTGTGGAGTTTGGACAGAGGAACTGTGAGAGGCCCAAAAGAGGAAGCTTGTAGCGTGTGAGGGCGATGACTGAGCAAGAGAAGGCCAGACAGATAGGGGGGAGCAAGATTATTCAGAACGTTAGAGAATTTTGAAGCAGATCCAAAATTGTAAATGGGGAGGCAGTGTAGGTCCAGGGCAACAGAAGAAATGTGATTATGGATCTGGGTGTGGGTGAGGCGGCAGTTCTGGACCAACTGGAATTTGGGAAAGAAGCTGGACCTCATGCCAAGGAGGAGGGAGTTGCAATAATCTAGGCAACTGGGGATGAAGGCATGAATGGGGGATTTGGCAATAGGTTAGGAGAAACAGGGTCCAATTTGGACAATGGTGCATAGATGGAAGAAGGTTTTTGTGATGGATTAAATATGAAGGTCCAACAAAAGAGGCCTCCAGAGTAACTGGGACTGCTGTGTCGTCAATGTGGACAGAAAAGAAACCAGCTTTATTGAGGACTGATTTTGAGCCAATAAGGATGAATTCAGTTTTATCATTGGACTTGAGAATAGGTCATCCATGTCTTGAATGCAGATAAACAGGCTTTGATGTGGGGAGGTGGTGGTGAGCAGATAGATTTTAGTACTGTTGTAAATCTGGGTACCATTAGCGTAAGAGTGCAAGCAGAGTTATACCATGTCTAATAAGGCCAAGAGTAATGAAGAGCAGTGACCTGAGAAGGAAACCCTGTGCCTCAAAGTCTTGAGAAGTGTTAGGGAAATTTGACGTAAGAGGAGCAGGTAGCTCGTTTTCTGTGCATCTCACAATACAGGAGTAAAACAAAGCAGTATTCCAGCTCATTCTAGGGAAATGTAACCTGTACATTTTGTATCTGCTAGGGTCTCTCACCTACAAAGTTCATACCTGATAGGGTGTAAAGGCTGCACAAGCAATGGGATTCTTAAAATAAGTTATGAATAGAGTATGATTTAAAAAAGAAAAGATGTCTTTGAAAGTCACTTGAGTTTGAGGGAACATCTCAGAACAAAGGGGATGGAGGGGGGTGCAAGGACAAGATGAGATGGGTCATTCTAAGTTGGGGGCAAATTTTAAATGCTTTACCTGTGACAGTTTCCATCACGGAGGACTGTGTGGGACACGATACCAAAGGCTGTCCTCTGGCTAAGGAGGATGCGGATTCTGAAGGCGGTCAGCAGATATGAGTGGATCGTTGAGAGCTTCAATGTTACGGAGAGGTTCAAAAGTCTGATCCATTTCAGTCTATCTGGTTATTTTTATGGCTCATTGAACTGAGCTGTGTATCCAGAGAGAAACCAGTTTAAAAAAAAAGTTACATAGTTTCTCTCCTTTTTCTTACAGGTTGTCACGTTGTAGGGTCACACATACAGGCTGTGCTTCTCTGGCTTCAGCTCTGAGGTCAAACCCCTCACACCTGAGAGAGCTGGATCTGATCTACAATGACACACACCTGAGAGAGCTGGATCTGAGCTACAATGACACAGGAAACTCAGGAGTGATACAGCTCTAACTGCTGTACTGAAGGATCCTAAATGTCAGCTGCAGAAACTCAGGTTAGAACTCAGACTACCTACTGTATGTGCAACAGTTCCAACTAATATTTATTACAAGATGTATAAATGATAATTATGTATAACTGATGTTACTATTTGTACATATTAAATGAAAAAAAACTATTGCTTTGTTAGGCATGTTTAAAAATAATTTTCACTGCAAAGGATATAGTACATATTAAAAGAAATTAATATTAAAATATATTAAAGTTATTCGTATCAATTATATTGTTACTAAAGCACATTTCCTGAAACCTTTCATCCTTTTCTCAAAACAGTGAACAAAAAACCCAATTTTCAAACATTCACAAACCCTTTGACCTGTCTTGCAAAAATCATTATATTCAAAAAATTTTTTTCTGTTCAAATCTAAAACACTGCTTTCAGATCACACACAATGCCAGTCGGTATATAAACACTGCTGAGCAGTCCTTACACATTACAGCAAAAACATGAAAACGTTGGCGGTCAAAACTGTCAATCGCATGTTCAAAAAACAGGTTTGCTGTGGATACAGTCTTTTGCATGTTGAGTTGCAAAATTGGAAACTGAAAGTATACAAGTATGCTGATCAGGATAAAGAATTCCAGCTACATCTCAATGTTAGTGATGATAAATGGGGGAAGAAATCCCTGTGACCCATGGATACCTATGACTTTGATTTGACTTGCCTATGGCATCTGCACTCTCACCGGGCACATGTTCTTTATTCTAGTGAGTCGTTTGCTTCATCACAGGTTGAGAAACATGTTAACAGTTTGTGTGGTCGTGTTTAAATGATTCTTAAATGACTGAATTTTCTGTTTTACATCAAAGTTCACCACAGTACAGATTTTATTTTGAAGAATGAGAAACTGTTTAGTTTTGCAATTAAAAGGGTGAGTTAGATCTGTAAACTGTGTAAACGGTCTTCACCTAATTACAAGTTCGGCCAAATGAATGACTGACTCAATAAATAAGTTTTGGCAATTGACAGTTTTATTCCAAGAAGGGGCTTTAGTGTTTCAGCAATTCAGAAAATCTGTAAATCATACATGGGAAGATCAAAAATGCATACATACGTGACTGAATGAACTATGTATTTGGAGGTTAAGATTTTCACCTTCTTGTTACAGGTTGTCAGGCTGTAGTGTCACAGATACAGGCTGTGCTTCTCTGGCTTCAGCGCTGAGGTCAAACCCCTCACACCTGAGAGAGCTGGATCTGAGCTACAATAACACAGGAGACTCAGGAATTAAACAGCTGTATGATATACACAAGGATACTAAAAATCACCTGAAGACACTCAAGTTGGTATCCTTTTAACCTTAATGAAATGTTTAGGAAATCATTGAATAGTCATGTAAACTAAATGAATTATTTGTAGTTTCATTTGAAAATAACCTTGTTTAAAATCAAATACATTGTGTCATTATTGCCATCCTGACTGAACTGACCTATAATGTCCAGAGAAGTAAGAGTGAAGAGTTTCTCTCTGTTTCTTTTCAGGTTATCGGACAAATTGACAGAAGTAGCCTATGCTCTTCTGATTTCAGCTCAGATGCCTCATGCCTGAGAAAGAAGTTGGATTTTTGCAAAGAGAAACCATAGAGTATAGTTATTTTCCAGGTGACATTTAGAGAACAAGGGGTTTTAATCAGATTAGGCTAATATGGTGCTTCCAGCTTTAGAGCCGGAAGAGACTGGGGAGGCTGGTGGGCTCTTGGGCACCAAGGAGCCGCCTACCCCCAGGAGGAGGGAGGTTGTGGTAGTAGGGGATTCAGTTATTAGAGGTGTAGACAGTTGTGAGCACCCGTGATAGAGGGTCCCAGCCGGGGTGGACCCAGTGGTCGTGGTGCATGTTGGCACCAATGACACAGGAAAGGGCAGGAGGGCTGTTCTGCAGGATAAATTTATAGAAGCCGTGGATAAGCTTAGAAGCAGAATATCCACGGTGTTATTCTCTGGAATACTTCCCGTGCCACGTGTTGTATGTGTAGAGTAGTTGAGGAATGTTTAAACTAGGGACTGGGGGGGCAGGGAGGTTAGTTACAAATTTATGTGGGGAGAGACGGAAAGCCCCAATAAATATTAAAAGTGGGCACTGTAAAAGGCCT
>JAODKF010000116.1:4706320-4720289 GCA_026779585.1 Mormyrus proboscirostris
TTTTAAAACAAATTTAAGGAAGCACTTCTTTACACAGCGTGTAGTTAGAGTATGGAATAGTCTTCCTGCTAGTGTAGTGGAAGCTGAAACCCTGGGTTCCTTTACATCAGCGCTAGATGAGATTTTAACAACTCTGAGCTATTAGTTAAGTTCTCCCCAAACTAGCTTGATGGGCCAAATGGCCCCCTCTCATTTGTAAATCTTATGTTCTTATGATGGATGAACAGATGTTTGGGGTAAAAAAAAAATAGGTTCAGGATGTCAGGTAGTAAAATGGTAGCAAAAGCAGGTGTTTGTGGTCACAACATAGCCTTGTTAAACAGCAGTTGATGGTTAGCCCATCAAATTGCTTTTTACGTTCTCTTAATTCAAATACATTTTTCTACATCCTGGAGTGATTCTGTAAACTTTGTGATTTACCTGGTGTGGGGCCATAGTCTGCATCATCTCTATGCTGGTCATAATGATGATCATATCTGATCAACTGCAATTGTTCATAACAGTTTTTCAGATCTTTTACTGTCACATCACCTGATGGGTCACATCCTCAAAACACCCATCATGTTAGAATTCTATCACCTCATCTGGAGGTGTTAGACAATTTCTAGACTTCTTATGCAGTCATGGATCATTCTAGATGTACGATTAGTAAATGCAGACATTTACCAAAAAGTGCAGATTCAAGAACAGAGAATAAGGGGTAGGGCCTTGTACAGTCTTATGTAGGCAGCAGATGCACTTTCATGTCATGATGATCATGCTGAAAATACAATTTCCAATTTTTATAAAATGGGCTTTTTTTCTCCCACTTCTGCACTGTCTAATTTCGGCATTTTTGTCACTGGACTCCCTCTGACTGACTGCAGGGAACTGATATTTAGGCTGATTTGTGGGCTTGAAGAGTGAAATTAGAATGGGGGGGGAGCCATATCTGCTACATTTGATGTTATGTTGTATTACCATTTTAAAGAAATACAAAAACTAAAAAAAAACAATAGTACAAAACACTGCACACACAAAATATACCTTAAAACAGCATGGAACGAAGCGAAAGGGCTATTAAGCCAGACGGAGCGGCTCAACTAAAGGTGCCAATACAGAATCGCTGTTTTAACAAATGCATGAAGAGCTACATTCTTTATAAGAATCTATACCTCGGATACCATATTAAAAGAGATGTCTCCAAAAAAGCTGCATCGGGCAAAATGATCAAACATGATAAAACGACACGAATGAGGCAAACGCACCGCTGGTTGCGTCTGAGAACAATGAAGTTACAACGATAACAACGCTTAGAATAAACGCTCCGCAGTAAAACTTAAATATGCTGAACACAGCGAACGAATACCGCTCCGCGCCAAACAAATAAAACAATCCTTAATTCGCCGGTAGCGGAAATGACAAGGGTCAACCTCATCACGTGGCTATCGAGTTAAATATACATTAATAATTTAATAAAACATCTTGGTTATACAAGCTGAACGTAAAAGAAGGCCTAATGAAACACACCTTTTAAAACATTCATGTTCGTATTAAAATAAAATCTGCAAAATAGGTTAATTTATCCTATTCATATTTAATTAATGTAAACGCTCGCTGAAATGTTTTTTCATTGCAGGAGTCGCAAACCAGACAAAAGCCAAGCGAAAATCGCAAGAGGGAATGAATGTACCGAGAGATGTTCAAAGTACGACTACCTCTTTAAAAAAGAAATGTAAAAAGAAATGCATGATAATGCCTCGACGCTATTAAAGAAAATGTGTATTTAGGTCTAAGTCATTTTAAATATAAGCTATTATCTTAAAATCAATTTTTCACCCTGTTTTGGTGTTTACAAGGACCTGTGAAAATGGCTGTTTTGATCGAAATTGGGGCAGGAGCATGAGTGTCCAAGAATGACAGGGTTGCCAACTCACGCATCTGGCGTGACACTCACGCTTTCAGACGCTCACGCAAGTAATCTTACGGTAAATATATATTATTCCATTGTACACCTAAAATTAGCTACGTCTAAAGTGTTGGGGGCTGTTTGCAAACCCTACAGACTATTTACAAGTTAATAGAACTGTCACATGCTTGTACATGCATATGCAGACTTACCTCGAATTGAAAATCTCACGCCAGCCGGCTGACCCAAGTTGGTGACACTGTGATGAGAGTCTACTGATTAGAGGTTATTTTTATGTGACTAGTCGTTTGGAGATCTATGTTCCTTGTGTTCCTTAGTCATTTATTTACAAAATCAAAACAGAATGTAAAACTCGCAATCATTAATGGGCCACTTGTCAAGAAAACAAGGACAGGAGGGCAGAACAATACCAACATATAAATTCAAATTAAGGTTAAACAGGAAATAGGTCAGTAAAATGCTGGAAACAAGCAGACATAATAATAGGGAAAATTATCAATATCTCTCAGGTAACTATTGAATGAAGTAGGTAAGGAAATAATTACACAGGGGATACTTTCCAGGTGTATTCAGGAAACTGGTGAAGATGATCAGGGAAGTGTAACTTGTCTTGTTGAAGACAAGGGAACACTCAATTTTATAAAAAAAATAAGTACCTGCAATAAAAAAATGCCCTGTGTTTTGTTTGGTTACTTATGGCTAAGGTTGTCATTGCTGAGATTTTAGGGTTTTGCCCACAGAAATGAATGAGCAGTCACCTGAAAGATATAAATACAAATGTGCGTGTCTCTGAAAATGAGAGGGATTAAGGATGTTTAAACATTCAGAACTTCAGTTCAGCCATCAGGGAAGACAAATGAACTTGTTCATCAATATTCCTTGTTGGATTGTGGACAAGGAATTGATATATTACAAGTTAAAGGGCCAAAAAACATATATTGGTTAATACCATGCACAGCATTAAGAATTAGATTACCACCATAGAATTGGTTGAAACTCTGCAGAAGTGCCAAGTGTAGCAGAATAAGACCAAGTTGGAATATAACATTATTGCATATTGTGATAACATTTTGAGGAAAAAACTTTTACTACTGTAAAACCAATAGTATTTCACTTCATGCCATCTTCCGGCTTTGCGGGCATGTTTTCTTTAGGCAAGAAAAAAAAAATAACCAAAACGTCAAATTATATAAAAAGAGAGCTTGAACTGGCAAATTGAGAGCATTTTGAGCATCAAGCATTTTGAGATTTCGTGAGCTCAGTTTAGTATTTCTTGGGGACATTAAACTCAATTGTGCACACAGCATACTACATCTCAGAAATAAAAAGGTAAAAGTATAAATTTTGTCATTTACAGTGAAGGGAGTATACAAAAGGAATCCACAAAGAGCAAGTTTATCATAACTAAACTAAGGAACAAGCTCTTAGATTACACTGTGCAACATTTTCAATAGAAATGAATACCTTGCCTTACTGACCTTTCCTGTCATTCAGTATGCACACATTAAACATTTTGGAACCCAAAACATGAACATGTTAGATGCTAGATGGACCATCAATAATAATTAAAAAAACTTTCTGGATCTTGTAAACAAACTATCTCAGTCTATCCAGTGTTATTAATCTCTGAGCATCTTTAAAATTTACACCTGAGTATCCTAGAAAACTTTGCCAGACATACTTAAAGAATTCATATTGAATCAATTTACATATGAAGTAGAGTAAGTGGATCTGGACTGGTTTAATAAATGAAATCCAAAATGGATGCACTGTAGCAATATGAATAACTTATTGTGAGGCAGACCATAAACTCAGCCCAGACAGCTGTTTGCTGAACCCATGGCTTCAGATTTTTCAGTTTCCATGAAGGGAAGTTCAGTAAAATTATCTAATAAAATTGTCACTGAAGAACCTCAAGAAAACACCAGCTACGCAGACACCACATCTTAACAAAACGTATGCTTTATTTCCCACTCCTACCCCTTCCCCAAGACAACTTAGAGGAATCAAAGCCAAAAGATGCAACATATATTTGCTTAACATAGCAGTGGCTGTTTTCTGAATTGGTCGAAACAATAACACAATACGACTTTTAACCCAACCGGAACACCCAATCTCTGCAATAATCACCAACACAAACCGCATGAACAGCAGGAGAGCAATAATGAAGTACCCCAACTGAGTAAAGTACATTTTTATTTAAATATTTTATCAAAGCTTGTTATCTCCATAAAAGATTTCTAAAACTTTTTTCTTGCAATTTTTAGTTTTACTTTATAAATATGCTAATTCTCCTTTTGAGGGTCCACTGCTTTTGCAAGAGTGTAACCATGTGTGCGTGGCTTTTGTGTCCTTTTTGTCCTTGGCTGAGGTGCTGTGTTCTTGCTTGACAATTATGTCACCTGTTCTCTACCATCAGAAAAACAAAATGCCGCAACCACTGGCAGTAGTGTTTCAAAATAGAGCTCCAATGCTATTAAATATTGCATCCTAATATCTCACAATTTACCTGTTGCTGATGGGGTTTTACAAAAAGTCAAGCATCCGGAAAACACTTTTTCTGATCACTAGCATGTGTGTCCTTGGCTGAGGTTTTGCGTTTGCCCTGCCTGAGTTTCTGTGAGTGTAGACATGAACCCTTGGTGAAAATTGAAGCAGTACCAGATACATGTCCTTTGTTAAGCTTGCATTGCTTGGCTCACATACAGACTCTGCAACAAACCAAAACCCAAAGGAGGCAAGAATGCCAATACCGTGCACATTTTTAATGCTCATAACACCAGACCAAACCTTCCCTTTATCCCCATATCCCAAGATAGGACAGACTTGTGGAGTAGACAGCCTGTTCGTTCCCTTTGGGGTTAAAGGTTTACTGGGCTTTCAGCAGATATACACCATGAGAAAAGGTAGATCCAAAAATGTACGACATCATGTCTTCATCACTTTAATTCACTCACTTTCACTCAGCTTTACTCATTTTGGTTGCATCAAGAGATCCAACTGGAAACAGTGTCATGTCAGATGTCATATGAATCAATCAACAAACATGAGTTGGACTGTGAAAGAAATCAGAAATGCCTAAAAACGAGATCAATGCATTGGAGTGTGTACTACACAAAATGGAGAGGGGATTTCCCCAGACTGTCGCCCCAGAATGATTTTGTCTATGGCATTGTATGTGTGTGTGTATGTGTGTGTGTGTGTGTGTGGGTAAGAGAGAAAAGCTGGAGTGTAAGGCACATGTTGGAGCCTTCAGTCCCTCAGGTCCATGCTGGAGCCAAACAGAGCCACCAGCTGCTCCTCATAGTGAGTGATGTTCCTCTTCATGATTTCTTTACAGGAGCCCAGCAGCCGCTCGAATGCCTGCACATCTATTACTAGAAAGAAGGGAAAAGGGCAGACTCAATTGCAAAACGAAATTTATAATTGTTTCAGACTTAAATCCACCCTAACCCATTTTTCCATATTGATGATGTGGATATTTGACTATAGCAAGCTTCAGGTCTAAAGTACATAGCTGATGAATATTTCAAATGCCAGTGGATGAACTACAAGAGAGGAGCAAATGTGCACATTTGCAATCCAGACATGAGAAACACACTTACCCAGGCACTTGACCTCTCCCACGGCGTATACAGAGGCTGCACGGGGCTTGTTTGTTACCAAAGCCAGCTCTCCAAAATACTGGCCACTAGTGCAGCGAGTGATCTCCACCTCTGCATTGTCCTGCTGGTCTGCCTTGGTCTGGATGAGTCAGGGGGGGACCAGGGAAAATAAGACACATAACATGTATGCTGTATGCCAGGGTTCACAAACTCCAGTCCTGGAGGGCCGGAGCCCTGTGTAGCTCAGTTTTTTCCCTGTTCCAACAAAAGTGATTCAACTCAAAAGCTGGGTGGTAATTAGCTAAGTAGTTGAAACAGGTGTTTTTAATGAAGGTAAACCAAAAACTGTGCAGGGCTCTGGCCCTCCAAGACTGGAATTTGAGACCCCTGCTGTATGCATATAATTATATATGATAAACAGTATCATCACAATCCATGCGAAGCAGTCAAATCATTAAGATCATCCCAGCCCATATGAGCAGGGAGACCTCTCACTCACTTTACTCTTCATCATGATCTTTACTTCCCCAGATTCCACGATGTAGAAACAATCAGCCTTTTCCCCCTGTCAAGGGAAAGGGGCCGTGCCACAAATCATTCTCCTATGTGACCATATTCACCTGGAATAGCAATCCCTGGTGAAGTAATGTCGCTACAGTAATAACTGTTAAATTGCCATTGGGAAAATGATAATGGTATACTCTACTTACTAATTAATACATAACACCAACCACTTTAAACAAACACATTTTAAATGTAATTCTATGTTACAAGAAAATGTGTAAATTATGTTCATGATGAGTTTGAGCCAAGTCATAACCAGATTGAATCAAACTTGCCCTCACTGATTATTCTTCAGTCCCTTCTTTACCTGTTGGATGATCTTCTCTCCATCCCGGAATGATTTCATTCCCAAGACGTCAACGATTTTCATCCTCTCAGCCACCTGACCAAAACCATGGGGCATAAAGAGAAAAAGGCCAAGCGTAACTGGGACAGACAACTAGGTCAATCAAAGGAACCAACTACAAACCATGTTATGAGAACTACAGTGATGAAAACTTCAAATGCACATCTTCTGCGGCATGATCAGATCAAGTTCACAGTACTATTTATAAAAACAGAAATAATATTCATATGCTGGTTGTATTGCACAGAGCTAATGTTCTTTCACCATCAGTCATTAGTTAAACTAGTAATTCTTTGGACTAAATTTAAGCAGTACCATCTCTCATATGCCATTATCTTTCCCCTGATTATCAATGAACAATTTGGGCTAAAGTAAAATAGCAACAATATGAGGGAGGGAATTTAAAATTTGATTAATTTATTATTATTTTCTCTAACACAAATGTGTTAAATGTCTGTATTAATATTGTGGATTTATTCTATTGCTTACTAATGCACAATTTAAAAAGTTACTGCGAGTAAAATTACCTTTCATGAAAATGTGGACATTTACACCTAGTTACCACACAAAGAATGTGTCGTCATTTGGTGCGTTGTCGATAAAAATCTTTTGGCAAGTATTTGGTAGTGATAGACAAATTGGCCATCTTGCATTGCTCAATAAATATACAGTCACATACCTCAAGAGATTTTAAGAGTGGAACAGACTCTATGAAGGTCTCATACATCCTCCTTTTTTTGGCGTTGTTCTTCACAATCAGTCTGCGAAATGTGGCTCGATCCTGGGGTAAACATGGGTTTGTACCACCTCAGAGCCAAACATTCTCCTCAGCTGCATAGCGCTACCATAATGGGAGCATTGATGTAAAATTCAGCCTGCTTTTTGTACTTGCAGGCAAAAGCTCAAAAATCCCACCCAGCATGCACTGACAGTGCATGGTTTAGTGCCAGCAGATGGCACTGTAATAAAAGGTAAGCCCACTTGACAGAAAAATGCATCAGTCATTGTTGCAGGTTTGGGTCTTACCAGGCCCCACAGTGCCCCTTCTGATGTGGCTATGATGGTGGCTGCGCGGGGGGTGTTGTACATGAGGGCCAGCTCCCCAAAACTACCCTTGTTGTCATACTTTCCAACACAGCAGCTGACCCCGTCTTTTTGTACCATAATGTCATACACTCCTCTGGGAAAAGAGAGAGAGACACATGAAGAATGGCATAAAAGGAAGTCAGAGTAGAGTACACAAAACGGCATGTCAACCCTGTGAAGGGAAAAATAAATTCATCACAAGGCCACAGCAAACAGTGATAAGTTCCTTTACAAGGGCATTATCACAATGTCCATACGGCAAAGTAACATTTTCACTAAAAAAAGCCTTAGAGATACACAGGAAGTTTAAACAGCACAAACAGGGAAGGGGCTGTGAATCGGAGACTGGAAAACAAGTACTGAAAAAGTACTGAGAAACAGGTAAACAATAGAGGGAAGAAAAAAAATAACTCGCAGAAAATGTGCTGGAAGTGAGATGTAAAGTATATATAGAAACAGCTGTATCATTGTATCAAAGTGGCAACAACATCTGATGAAGGACTCGCCCATGTCAATGACTACAGCGATTCACAGAAATCCCTATAATGTTCATGCTACTGCAAAATCCAACAATAACTGGAAGTAGAAACAAATCGTACGTAAAATCACACACCTCTCAATAACATAAAAGTTGTCTCCATCATCTCCCTGATCAATAACATGTTCCTGCGGCTGGACATGAAGCTCAAACATGGCATCCAATACTTCAGAGAGCTGCTCCTACAGGAAAGAGAACTTCCAGCTTTAGGATTCAGAAAAAGAAATCCCAGATGGAAAGAGTTCTGCCATGCAAACATGTATTTTAAGCCACTTTATTCAAGCTACAATGGATGGGTGTGGAGAAAGGAAGGAGAGCAGGAAAAGGTTAGATGGATTCTGAATAGCAGCCAGGGCGTTTGGTGTTCTGTGCGTGCAGCCATGCTAACACGCATGTACATACCTGGTCGAGAGTCTTGAACAGGAGGATGTCTCTGCAAGACTCCTGCAGTCTGCAGCGCTGTTCATCTGTCTTGGGGTGCACCACCCGGGGTTCACCGTCCTCCTCATCATCATCGGGGTTGAATGCTTCTGCACACACTGTGGGAAAGGCAGTCGGTACAAGGCAACACTCAAGTACATGATTATGGTGCCATACCTGCACTGCTTCAGATTCCCCTTAAAAAAAAATTGAAAAGGTGCTTCTATACCAAACCCAGAGAAATCCCAGATAATAGGTCTGTATCTCTAATAGTTCTGAAGTTTTGAAATGACAGCCTTTTGAATTTCCAACTTCCAGCATTCAAAGCTCCTTTAATATGGCAGATAAAGCTTTGAAACTCTGACTAAGGACAAGTGTCTATAGAATTCAAAATGTAATCACAGCGGTGGTATTTTATGTACTTTTCCTCCTAAATGTCTCTGAAAATGTCTAAAAATGCAAAGCACCCTCAAACAGTTTGCTAAATCACTGTTGTTTTCCTGTCAATTATGACATATTATGCTATTTGTATGCAGTAACCATATGCATTATTGTTATAGGAGCGTCAAAGTAAATTTTTGAAATGTGCTCAATTTTCAAAATTGCCTGTTTTCATATCCACATTTGACTATGTGGATGGTTAGCCATCATTTGCATATTTTTGCTATGTATTTTTATGTATATATTCTGAAGATAATCTAACAAAAATGTTGTGTTGTTGCTAAGCTTTCATTTGGAATTTATTTTTATTTTATTTTTTTAAAGAAAGAATGAGCTGTAATGCTCTTGTTGCTGTTAAAACCATTCTTTTTAATCCCAGATTTGTTATACAGCTACTGTCATGACATCCAAGCTGAAATAATCAAGGAGGAAATATTTGTGCGCATTGTCCCACCACATCACACCAACAGCATAAAGCCCCCCAGAAACACATAACGTGATGCTTATATTTAATAAGTCATGCATGAGTGAGGAAACGCAATAAATTGCATGCTTTTCTGAGATCCCAACCACAACAATGACAAAAAGAAGAGAAAACACTCAACTCACCTGAAACTCTGCGGTTGAATCGAATTGGGGGAGGAGCTAGAGGAGGAGAAAAGGGGAAGTGTGCATCAGGTCAGTCTGAGGTGAACAGAAGCTACAATATGCTAGCTTACTGTTTGGATTGTTCCGTGCAACAGAAACTATGGCCATGCCAACTGTGTAGCTTAAAGCTACTTACTCATCTGAGACCGGTCTGTCAGGGCCCATTAACCGAGTAGCATGAAATCAGGCTCTAGGGACGTCCCATTATTTAATTTCTCAAGAAGTCTCTCTGTCCATTCCCAAGCCCTGTGCTATTTGTGCCTCACTCACTAACAAACACTGAGGAGGCACCAGAATCTGTAAATCGCCCACTCAAGTACAGTTTTGAGGATAAAATCTGACTGGAAAACATAGTGAAATGTTTGCAGACCTTCTGGGACTCCTGGTAAACCCACAAATTATACCCTGGACTGATATCCCATAAAACAGCATAAAAGGGGTACATCAAACTTGCAGTACAAAAACTAATAAAGCTTTTATAAAAACACTCATCTCCTTGACTGAGCCTGTGTATTCACCCAAAGCACTCTCACTAATTAAGAATTACACTTCTACCTTTACTTAACATGTAAGCACAAACAATGCTCATTAACCAAACATTATTGCATAACCTGCTGTGCTAAAAGACACTATTATAGATGTAGAAGTCTGTTAGAGCTATAATCAACAACACACCTGAATAAGTAGTGTATCGAAAGGGGGGGGGGGGGGGGGAGGGACACGCCTAAAACTAAAAAATGACAATAGCATTTTATTTTGCTTAACTCTAGAAAATGAAAAATTTTCTGTTACTTATGGGATGTCACAAATTGAGACCATACTTGGCAGTAGAGAACATAAGATCTGGCTCATTATAATTCAATCATATTGCAATCAGAAATCATTGCAATATCATAATTATAAAATAAAAAATGAATTGAAAACTTAAAACTACAGCTACAAGACCTTATCTACCATTAGAGTCTGTTTTTACTTAGAAATGCTCAAGTCTCTATTGGTACACTGACAATTCACCCTTATTTTAAAAGAACACTTAATGATAACTATGACAATCTAACTGTGCATATAATATTAACAGCAACAACATAATCAGATTCTCTTACACTTGCGGCAAGTTGTGCCAACAGACATAAAGCAGTGCTGACATATCACAGTTCTTGTTCTCCTCACGCATTGTCTTTAAAATTTTTCCTCACACACACGTCATACACTAAGTGAGCAAGGACAAAAAAGATTGACTCGGAGACTGCATGCAGAGCTCATGCACAAACAGCTTCAGCAGGAATAAACATAACTTTAGATAATTGAAATATTTAGCAGTATAATTAGTTGTGATATATATATATAGTTGTGAAACTATAATTAGTTTTATTTTTAAATTGCTCATCTATCATTCAATTAAATTTACAATTGTTATACATTCTCTAATATTCGACTATGCTGACATCCTTATATCTAAGAAAAGTTAAAATAATTTCAGAACACTTTATATCGAGCTTTTGAGTATTAATACTTTTATACCTGAAATTTTCTAGTATGCTTCCAAGATACCATCACTCTGTTCGCTAATATAACAATAAATTAAGATTCAATAAAAACAAGAATTTGCAAAACAAATAATGTGGGCTAACAGCATCAAGTGCATTCCTCTATGTCTCAGCGCATTCAGGTGTGTCACTATGACGCAGATGAAACTCAGTATAAGCCAATGTGAGGTCTTAGACTAACATTATACAGCTCTCATTCTAATAACTACAGATCATGCATGAGTCAATTCAAGCTTTGGAAACTAAAACAATAGAAACAAATGTTTGGTTTAATTCAGAGAAAGTTTGATTTCTGCAGTTTTCTGATTCATTAAAAAAAATGAACAACTAATGGGTTTCAGTTTTTACACAATCAATTTTTTTAAATAGGGGGAAAAATTTATTTTACACAATACTAGTGTGTAGTGATGGTTGATACCACTGATTTTATTTGATTTGGTCCTAGGTTGATATACGTATTATAGAAATGGCACAATATTTTGTATGGTCCGATCCCAATTAAAAAATTTTGACTGTCTGCTTATACCCATCTGATATTTTTTCCCTTTGTCAACTAACAAGCATTAAATGAGATATTTGTATTAACACATTTCACTTACCATGGCAAACTATCTGCATTTAGTGCTGTAGCAGCATTGTTTGAGTTTGCTAAAAATAGGAACCTATAACTGTTATGTTGCTCAAACAAAAGCTCTGCCTCTATGCTACAGAACGAAATCCATGGTCAGCATGATTTACACAAGTCTGGGAGAGAGAGCTTGGAAAAATGTTTACTAGTCGACTAAGTGTGCTCAGGACTGGATCAGTAAGCGCAATGTGAGCAGAGACAAGTGGGAGAGAGTGGGAACAGTCATGTTCAGACATGGGACAAAGCAACTATGACCCAAAGCATGATTAACAGGCTTTAAAAACTTATACATGAATTTGCATTTCAGAGCACTTAAAACCTTTAAACTGACTTACAGGTTTGTACTAGAGTACTGAACACCAGCTGACAGATTATGGGTTTTGAGCATTTTGTGTAAATTAAGTAACTAAGGCAGAAATTGTCTGCTGCTAAACCCAAAGGCCAGTCTGTATCTACAAATGTCTATGCCAAGTGTAGGGGGTGTGGTTCTGACTCATCTAGTGTTAACTGATAATAAAAGCTGAACTTGCATTCTGTCTTATATAGGCAGGTGAATCAGGAGCGTAAAGTATCACCGGAGTACAAGTGCATTACATTAAATCACTTTGGTATTTAATCACTGACCACAGGTTCTGGTCCTCAGTCTGAAGCACTGGTGTTGTCCAAGAAATTTGTAACTATTGCTTTCATAGTTTCCGTTAAATAATGTTACAATAAAAGATAATAATTACACATTCATTTACTATCATGATTGGGCTGGCAGGCACTGCATGTGTGGTTACAGAAAATGAATATACACCCTTCCAATTCTAGAATTCCAGTGTTGTGGTACAAGTTTAAAATGATTTCTTAATTCTTTTATCTTTCACGCAGTTATGAAGCATCTCACAGTAATTATTTGGTACATGGATTTAAAGGAAGTAAGCAAGAAAAATAAATGAACAATCTCAATATGGCAGCAGTTTTCAGCAGCCTCCAGGCAAACTTCTGGAAGATGTAAAAGGGGTGTGAATCAATCATTTCAGATCTACCTACTTTATAAACATATGAACCTATTGGCTTTATGATTGCAATCCTATGTGATTAGACTATTTCTGGGACACATACTTAGCTAAGAAGCTATTGCAGCAAAGGAAGTTGTTGAAAGCAGGGAGGGAGGACAATTGTGCTGGTACTACTTCCAAACTTACCTCCAATGCGACACATGACAGTCAAGGGGGAGGGAGAAAAATTTGGAAAATCTTGGAGAGATAGCTTGAAAAAATGTTTAGTTGGTAATCCCCCATTTTTCTTCTCAGAAACAATTCCATATAAGCAATCATCCCTTATTTATCCTGCACACATAGATCCTGCTTACTTTACCTCCCAAATTTTCAGAAGTTTTTAGTAGGTTTTCAGAACTGGCACAGAAATATCAGGGCAGCATTTCCCATGAGTGCTGATCCAGTCAAAGAACAAAAATGATCTGTTTTAACCTGATGTAAACAGAAAATTAACTAGCGAGAGAATACTAGAAAACCAACAAACAAAGGCAAAGAACCAATAATTCACTGGTTAAATAAAGTGTCTCATAAAATACAAATAACAATTAAAAATTGTATGTTATTGATCTTGGTGATGAAATTCTCTTTTCACTGTCCCCAACATGCTCTCTGTAAGTGAGAGCAAGCTGGCTCCAAAGGGCAGCTACCCATTGCAGTGCCCAGGGAACTGAGGGTTAAGGGCCTTGCTGAAGGATCTGCAGACGCGCCGAGACCAGGCTTGAACCAGCAACCTTCTGATCACAGGTATAGAGGCTTAGCCCACTATACCACACACTGCCCCTTACTAGTTTCATGGTATACCACAGGATGGAAACTGATGGCTATTATAACAGGTACATATATTATAGATATTCAACAAATGCAACCAAATGGAGAATCTGCGCACATGCATCTCCTGCACTCCCCAACTGCCTGTCACAGTCAGCAACAGATGCTGTCATTTTTCCAATTGGTGTCTTGTAGTTAGAGTATGGAATAGTATTCCTGTTAGCGTAGTGCAAGCTAAAAGCTTGTGTTCCTTTTAAATCATATGCAAAATCTCTTCCATGGTGTCATGACCCGATCCATATCACCTGCCCAATTTGTACCTCGCATGCCATTTATTACCTAAATAATTGAACTTTATTGATCCCCGTGGGGAAATTATTTTTACGCCTCCCTCAACTTGCTCTTTTTTTTTTTTTTTTTTTTTTT
>JAODKF010000116.1:4731296-4754979 GCA_026779585.1 Mormyrus proboscirostris
GCCGCAATGTCCTTTTTAAGATATGGCGACCAAACCTGCACACAATATTCTAGGTGAGGTCTCACCAAGGAATTGTAAAATCTTAGCAAGAATAAGAAGAAAGTTCACCTTCAGCTTCTTGTCCGTACTCAAGGCATTCTCATACATTATCTGAGAGCCTCTGATGTCACAGAGTTTGTCCTGATCACCGTGGAGCAAAAGGAATGGCCACTTGATGGTTGGAATTGCCTTGTTGATTCTCTCAGTTGCATTCAGCGCATGCATGGCAAAAGATACAGGCAGACCTCCACGGTAGACAAGCTCATCATGGTCATAGGCCTCCACCTGCAGGACAAATATGGTATTACATCAAAAACCTGGCCCGCATTGAGAAGTATTATGCAGGAATGGAGGTACAGATCACCATCTTAAAGCATCTTACTTTTCATGTTCATTTTTAACATGTGGGAAGTGAACATAGCCAAGATTCTTTCAAATTCAAATGAATAAAAATAACTACATTACATCACTATAATGGCTAGCCTTCCACATCTACAAACACTCTGAAAATCATACTTTTAAGCTTACCTGTTTCATGTTGCGACTGACCCACTTGGAATCAAGGGAACCCAGAGGCAGACTCGGCAGTATATGGAAAAGACATTTAGCAAGAAACACCTGCAAAAAGACTGAATGAGACATAGAATGTGCAACCCGATTATGCTGCAAATCAGTGACATATTAACATAAATGGGAACAAAACAGACAGCATTCCTTCTTTAGACCTGTGGTATGAATAATACAGCATGATTTTCCACATTTTGTGTAGCGACTGTAGCGTTTATTATGTAACAACCATCACTGACCCACTCCATTTAGAAATATTTAATACACTAACTGCACCTGGATTTTAATGTGTTCGAATGTATGCATGAGCTTATGAGTCTGTGAGTGTGTGTTCTTACATACCCTGTTAGCTTACAGTTGGTAACGAGACAAAAATGGACGTGTGTGCATCCAGAGTGAGCACCTCCTAAAAACGGGTACATGCACAAAAGGACGGGACAAAATCCCAGTGTTCACCTTAAAGGGAGTGGCAGACTCAGGGTTTGTCTGGACCAAGGGTGCAATCAGTACCACCCCAGCAAAATCGTCTGGTTGCTCACAGGCAGTCAGTATCGAGACAGCTCCACCCTGAAAGGACATCATGGTTAATGCAACTCATGCCATTGGCTGTGGTAACAATTTGTGCGACCATAGGTCAGGTAGCACCTTTCCAGAGGATTTTGCCTAATATGGGCACTAAGCTATGAGGTAGATTGGGTCAGTATTAGCAGAAAAACACACAGAGGGTGTCCAGGTTCACGGTGTCCTAGAGTAGAGCTAGTGCTCTTAGAGGAAACAAATCCCCTTTGGCCCGACACTGTAAACAGTCAGATTCTGGTTATATAAGACAGAGATGAGCTGTGGTTATACAAGGGCTCTGACCTAAAACATGAAAGGAGAGCTACCTGCTTATAATCTTTCTCCTTTAAAAACAGTGAAAAGCAGGTCAACTTCACGGTCCCTGCTGAGTAAACCCTGCATAGCTTAGTGTTCTCATCATTTATTACATCCAAATCTGTAAAAAAGGTACCAGCCAATGAATCAAATGGGCTATAATGATCAATAAGCGTTCATAACTGAAAAAAAATACTTAAAAATAATGCACACAGATTCTACATGTAACATTAAAAAAATTGCACAAATCAGCAACCAAACAGGTTTTTACTCTCCTAGCTTGATGCCTATGTTCCCGGAATGTTCCTAATGTTGATCCTCTGGTCATTCACTTGTCTCATTATGTTCTTGCTTTGTTGGAGGGTGTCATGTTGATCTTGCTCCTATACTAATAGTTTTATAATTGGGCATTAACTGGGAGCTCAGTCTAGCTGCACTAGTTGACTCCTCAAGAGCCATATGTTAGTAATGCACTATTTGCCTCACTTTGGACAGCAGCATTCACTACCTAAATATAAATGTCAATAAATGTACTCATATGTGGAACTACATTTTACTCCTTTACTCACTGGAGTCAAAATGAATGGAAAATTGTATTAAAAAGTGGACTGTGGTGAGAGTTTACTATTATAACACTCCTTTATATATTCACTTCAGTTTCTCAACAGTTACTGTCTTTGCAACTGAAACTTTACTCTGGTAAACATATTATACAAATACCAAATATACTCAGGAAACAAGCATGTGACTGTCTCATCAAAGTTTCCCACCTCTGAAGGACTCATCGGAATGGTCTAACAACAATAACTTATTTTCAGTATATTGCATTGCATTCTAAATTACACAAGTCAAGACAAGCAGCTGAATGTAACAGGGAGCACCTCTTAGACAGCCAACTAAAAAGTATCTTACCATTGAGTGTCCGAGGAGGAAAATGGGCAAGCCAGGATACCTCTTCTTCATAATAGCGACATGCTGCATGGCATCTCGGATGTATACCTGGAAGTCACGGACCACCAGCCTCTTCCCTTCACTCTTCCCATGACCCACTAACAGGAATAGAGAAGGAATCCAAGGTGCTTATACTTTATTGTGGCATTAACACAGAATCCACAATATAAATGCTTATCAATTCGTCTGTATTTATTTAATTGAATTTCTGACATCATTAAGCTCGGATCAAGATGTCATTAAAAAATATAATGGCTCAGTGGAATCTAGGCACACATCTGCTTATGAAGATAAAGTAAGATTACATTTTAAAATTGCTTAATTTACTGTAGAAGGAAAATAACAAAAAGCTAGCAAGGAAAAAGCAATCAGAAAAACATCTCTATAGAGGAAAGGGAAGAGGAAATGATTCAGCAGCTACAACCACTTCCATATTCCAAGCTATTTAGTGAGATCTGATCATTCTAAGACAGCAAACAGAGGACAACACGTGACAGTCATGCTAGCTTTGATCACACATTCTCACGCTCTCTCAACCCTCTCTTCCTTAACATGCACTTCTCTAAGGAGAATGTGTTCAAAAAAAGGTGAGTGTGCCACTATAGTTAATGATTATTTTTGTTTAATAAGTAGGAGAGATTGTCATACATTGTTTTATTGGTCGGCATAGCCCACTTCTAACTGGTCACCTTCCAGTTTGCAGTGGGGATTAAGCGAACAACAATTGGCAAAATGCTGTAATCCCACCCACCATAAATTCCTGAAGCCTCTTTCCTCCGGTCATTAAATCCCTATATACCTCCACTTTCCAAGCTGTATCTCAGACACAGACATAGCTAAACTTTCTAGGAAATCATTATTCCAAACACTTTTTAAATACTTATGCAGCAAAAATAAAAACATTTTCTGCTCCAAAAGCACATACTGTATGATTGTTCTTCACAAAGAAACAACAGGAAGAAAACTGTAGTCTACATTTCAGCAATGCAAGATCAAAATTTATTTAGTATATTTAACTAATTTAAAGTACATAATATAAATGTTTATTAAAATATTTTTTTTACCGCACAACATTCCTTTCAGCATAAGAGGTAGATAGATAATAGGATAAATACAGATAGTAATTTTTTAAAACTTTAAAACAACGAAGACCCAGCAAGACAAACATCTGATTCTAATAGTGCAGTGAAACAAGATCAGGGTAGCAGGCAGGAGTTCTGTGAGGCAGAAAAGCACGACACAAAATTAAATTCTTCTAGATAATACCCAGCTATGTAAACGTAGACTGAGAAATGGGAAAGGTTCCTGGGAGACAGACCTCTGCTCAGGGGTAGTAAGAAACTGATCACCCACTCTAGCTATGTTTAATTCATCATGGCAACCACACCAAAGACAGATGTTCTCCACTGATGCACTAGTTTCCAAGTATAACCAGAATGATGCTTCTACTCTCTTTCAGGTACAAGCTGTCAAGTGTCAGATGTCTCAGTGGGGATTCAAAGCTCACACAGGGTGAGAGGTATATTGTGAGATGTCAGTCACTACAAGGTTTAACACACTTCATTCACACCATGAGGGATTTCTTTCCCCGTATATACAATATTACATCATGCATCCATCCTTCTAGCTGTCTTCCTATGTATAATTTCTCAATTACATTCACTGCTAAAGGATTTAGTGGTCAGTCTCATTCACTTGATCGTTCTGGGACTAAACATTATTAATATAAAATATTCGTCCAACTTACAGCTGTTTACTCACTACAGTGTTTCAATGGGGCTGGAAGTCTAACCTAGGAACTGTAGGGAATAAGGCAGTAGTACACCCTAGACAGGATGGCAGTCCATTGTGGGGTACAGACACTACGAACAATGTAGCGATGCCAACTGGCCTAACTGCATACCTTTGGACTGCGGGAAGAAACCGGAGTACCTGGACAACATAGGGGCAAACACACAAAAACAACGGGTGGGATTTGAACCACCAACCCTGGGGGTGTGAGGCTACAGTTCTGCAACTGCACTGCCTAAATTTAATAGTAATAATGATACTTCAGTCATCTGGGATCATGGTTTTAGTGCAATGTGCTCACCGTGGTCATGCGCAAAGACCAGTAGGTTCCGCTTTATCAAGGTTTGGGCGACGTCATCGTAGCTCCCACAGTGTTCTGCTGCCCCATGGACCACAAACACCAAGGCTCTGGAACCAGAAAGAGATACCAGCACTTAAAAACACATGCACATAAAGTGCCCCTTCTGTCTCCACAAACACTGACTGTTACTTTCTTACAGCAGAGGATTCCAGTCAATTTATTATTATTATTGCATTTTATATACCATTTTGATGTTGGACTTGTTTGTTTTCTCTAGGCTTTGTTCTTTTACATACTTTACATTTCTCTTCTTGTGCCAGAGCAGCCACCCACTTGTCCCTGCCACACACCATACCAGCATTTGCTGAACAATGCTTTTCCTGAAAAGTATTCTTTGTGTGGCATGTTCAGCCATTCCCGGAATTATACTCATAACGACATCCACCCTCACCATCACCAACAAATGGCAGACTACCTGCAATATAATTACCCTCATATTTCATTAAACACTCCTAAAAGCATTAGTTCCTGATGCATATACTGATGGGCAGAAAAGGTCGTTCTCACCACCAGAACACTGGCTATGCTACATCGTTTAACAGGGCCTGTCCCTAAGATGCTAACCAGATTTAGGTCATGGGCAGGCTATTGAATTCAGTGAGATCAAAGTCTTCAATGGCAGAGTCAGGGTACTGATAATACCTATGTGACCAATAGCAACAATGGCAGTGAAATGGGTGTGTGTGTGTGTGTGTGTGTGTTTGCATATGACTGAAAAATACATGATCCTGTCTGTGCAAAGCATCCCTGATTCAAGCTGACATGAACGTCACGGCTGGCTCTGCCGTGAACGTGGCAAGATGTCATTTATCCCCAGTTAGTCTGACATAATGCAGAGAAATACTGTCCTTCTGCTCGCTTCTGTCTCTCACTTTTGGCAACATTCCATAAATTAAATGACAACTATGCCACATCTGCTGTTTATACTGTAGCAACAAGACTGTTTGACAGCTTAAAAAAATAATCACATTCTAATGTTGTCATGGAGGATCTGTCCACTCAAGAGAGTTAACAGTTAATCGTCAGAGGTTCCAAATAGCTAACATTCACTTTAACTAAAAACAGAAAAAAACAACCATGTTTCAAGAACACAGAATTAAAGTTAATGAATAATGTAATGACTGCGGTTGTCATTGAAGTGTGCTTTACAAAAGGTGAATGGTTGCTATGGACTCTGATATTCTTCCTGACATGAGGTAGGGCGTAAATTTGGGTAGAGCATTGAAAGGTTTAGGTCCAGGGTGCTATATTGGCCGGCTTTAATTATTTGGGATGGTTACCAACCCCCGTAATTTACGCCCATGCATGCTGAACACCTTTACCTTTGTACAAGGTAAGTAAAATTGCTGCATAACGGTCACTAGCAAATATTATTTATTGCAAGGAGGCAACGAATTCACCATAACTGTAATGATACAAAATACATTACACGTAGTTTGATTCCACGGGTAGTCTTTGCGGCCAAATAAACGAATATTTTTTGCTGAAAAAATCAGTCTCGCTCAAGTACAGTTGCTATAAAATTGCTAATTCCTTTAAACATTTACTCGGCCAAACCTAATTTTCTTCAAATAGGCATTTGTTTTAATTATGAGTTGTGTCAGACGCAAAATGAGGTAAAAAAAAACAGGCATCACGTGACAAAACTGGTTCCCTAATTTCTCTATCGAAACCTAGTGTAATGAGATGTGACAAGCGGCTGATGAACGAGTAAAACGCTCTTCCCAAAGCTGCCGTCTTGTCGAATTAGTACCGCAGTGCACAGTTACCCACAGAATCGATTGCTTCTTAATGTAACGCCTTTCGTTTACCGACCTTGGTGGGCCCTCCGGCTCCCAGTAGCGACAGAACAGGTGCTGTCCGTCGGCGTTTACGAAGTGCCGTAAGTCCGAGTAGGGGACACCTTGCGGACTCCGCCGGTCTTCTCCAGGATCGGGCATCTTGGCACCGAGGATCCTTTCTGCAACATAACCGCGGAGTGCTGACAGCAGGTCATCGCTGTACATGTAGGCGATGACAGCGAACAGCAAGCAGGAGAGCACCGCGTTCATTGTGTGGTTTTTCACGTAAATTAGTCGCGAGCGCTGCCTGGATCTGGCGGAATGTTCCCAGTGGCGACATCTGGCGTCAGAGCCCGGCGAGCCAATGCGCGCGCTGCGCTCGAGGGACCGCGAGCTGCGACAGCGGTCACATTCGGCGGGTTCCACCTTCCCTTCTCGTAACTAGAGGAAGCTGCATAAAATCTACAGTAATTTAAACAAAAAAAAAACTCGAAGCAAACAGACACAAATTGAACCGTGATACGACAGCGGGTAGCTTTATAAGGAAGGGGAACAATCTCTGGTGTGACTTTACCCCTAACAGCTAATTATGACTAAATGCAACGGTATCTCATCTGCTGCAGTAATTTTGCTACCTGTAAAGTGTACCCTACCTACTTAAATATTTAGTGTAAACTACACCTTGTAACCCCCCGCGTCAGTAAAAATAAAACACGTGAAACCTATAATATGATCTAAGTAGGCTATAAGTTCCTTTAACGTTTTCAGATTTTCGTTAGAACTAAACATGACAGGAAATTCACGTACACCTCTTGAAACAATGTTAGTTTTGTTATGTATCTCATAGAACTATTGTACCTCATAGAAGAAATTGTATAGAATGTAAAGCTCTTAAAGCATTTCGGATTATGATGTTCACTTTCTGGTACATTTACAAGGTGTCAACGAAATAGATTTTATATCAATAAAACCTATTAGATTTCCATAAATAAAAATAGGCTTTTCAAATATAACTTGGGCTTTGAAGCAACTGTAACACACTTTAAAGTTCAACCCTTTAAAGTCAAACATCAACCGCCGAGAAAAAATTAAATATACAACACTCACCGCAGTTAAAGTGTTTAGCTATTGCTAAACAATGTAAATACTTGCCTTTCCTGAAAAGGCAGATTTTGGGTATGTCGATCTGATGCTGACCGAATGTCTTGACCGAATGTGGCTATTTTATCCTGAACATCGTAGTGTAGGAAGAAAACCTGCGGAGCAAGAAAAAAAGAGAGCGCACTACAAGTTGTGCTCGTTTGCGCCGCCCACTGGCTGATTGCACCTTTGCCTCATCCGGAATAACAGTGTATGTTCCAAAAATAACAACTCTTTTGCACGTCTGTGGATATTGCTCAAAGTAGTAGTAGTAGGTGTTGATCTTCTTCTTCTTCTTCTTCTTATTATTATTATTGTAGTAGTAGTAGTAGTAGTAGTTGTAGTAGTAGTTTTGGTTTAAAACACAAGAATCTCATAAAATGAAGCTTGAGAAGTTTCACTTCCCAGGGCAGTTTATTCTTGGAGAATTTCCCTGTAGAGCAACATCTGCTTGCCAATATATACACATGTGTGTGTGTATATATATATATAAAATGCACTGGCAGCACGGTAGGTTTGTTTACACCAGCATCACCACAAACACGTGAGTAATGCATCTCACTACAACGTTACGATGGCTGTGATCATAGGAATTTTTCAGTCTTACGGGACCACCATCGTATATGTAGTCCATCATTAACTGAAATGTCATTATGCAACATGTGACTGTATAGAGAGAGAGAGAGAGAGGAGCATTAATTTTATAGACCATCCAATGAAAAAGCCTATTGAATTTCCCATCCGTTTCTATTTATAGTAATCACTTATCTGGTAAGGGTTGCACCTAGAAAACTTTTTTTTACTAAATGCACCCAGAAGGTCAGAAAGACAAGTTCTCACAATCATTCTCACATAAGAGTACTACTGGGCCAGGGGAGGACAGAGGGTCAGGAGGTCATGTTATACATGAGGTAACCGTGCAACCCACTGAGCCACCATGCATGAATAATTTTAGGTCGAAAGAACATAAATATACACACATTATACACTTTTCTTTATTTGCATTATGATGAATTCATTTTGAATATACACTGCAGTGAATACTGATGTGGCCTTACAATCTGGTTAATCTTTTTTTACTCAGACTGTTTACAGTGATGCCTTTGCAGTTGGCTTTGCCATGTTTAACAGACTATACGGCCTGAATTGCTTTAATTTCTCCTTCTCCATTATTTTCTACTGTTCTAAGTTTCATGCACGCCATTACAGTTTGGATTCAATATGTGTGGCAGGCTGCAGAGTGTATACAGGATAAATCCCTCAGCACTTAGATGGCCGTCATTTAGAATGAGTCACTAAGCCTATGATCGACAACACAAAAGGAAGCAGACAGCTTCCTGACAGAAGTAGCAGGAGGCAGACGTTTGGGGCTTTTTGTTTCATAACAATTTGTTCCTGTGTTATTCGGCACCTTTGTGTACAGGATCTTGGAGTCCTTTAATATAGCTTCTGGTCCGCCAAACCATGTGATTCTTTTGTCTTTTTAAAATTTGGAAATTTAAATCTGGAACCATGCAAGCAAGTCCATCTATCCCAAGTGTGAAGCTAAGCTAAGAGATAAACTATCCTAGTTTACTTGTTATGAAAACAATTCAATGCATCCTAGGATGAAGCACCATGAGTAATAGATATAGTATAAAGAATCAAACTTATAGCACAGGCCTGCTCCTAGGACTTGAGCCAGCAAATTTTCACATAGAATCTGATTCATAAGCACTGTCTTACTTACTGTCCTACATTGAAGCAAAATGAAACCCTCTGAAGCACAACCCTGTTACCCCTGAGGTCACTTACTAAAAGCATTTAGCATTCTGGTGCTGTGACTTAGGTTAGAGTCATCACTGTGGGATAAAGTTGTTGTTTGTCTATTTTTGGTTTTAATGATGAAATACAATCAATGTACAAAACATTGTGGATGAATGTTCTTTCCTTGAAATAGACAGTCAGGTGAATTCGAAATTCGAAATGCGAAAGCCATGATTCCAAAGCCAAGTCTGCCTTAATCATTGTAGATGATAGAGAGGAGACAGGACACATGAACTTTTAAAATGGTGGACGACAGTCCCATGAATTGTGTATCTAAGGAAGAATGTTACTCTGAGAAGTGTGTGATGTAGCAGGTGCCAGTGCTGTTGGGTTTCTCAAGTGTACAGTGTACTTTGTCTATTTTGAATGATCCACCACTTAAAACATGTCCAGAAACCTCTTCACGATTATTTGAGGTATAGGAACCAGTCTCCTCAATGATTGTTCAAAACTTTGTTGCGTAGTGTGACGCACAGAGGCTATTCTCAGGGCAAACAGGGGTGTGATACAGTACAACTTTCCATATTGTTTGATGTGAAAAGACCATGAATATGAGCAAGTGTGCTGTTTTTTGGATCTGTTCCTCCCTTGTAAAAACACAGAGACATCCTAGTATTTTCCATGTAGACAGATGTTTCCCTCCGATTTTGTGTCCCTGAGAGAGTTAGAATATCCAAGTCTAGTAAGCACGAAAATAAACATGGCTTTGTTTAAGATAGAAGTGTTACTATAAGTTGAATTTTGCACATTTAAGAATGTTTTTTGTTTCACATGAAACATTCAGAAATTCTTTGTTAGTGGTGGTTCTTCCTGAATTTGAATTTTCACTAGGATGGGAAAGGAAAATAGATCACAGCAAGTATTAAACTATGCATATCAAGTCCCCCATTGCATGGAGGTACAAATAATGCCTCTTAATTCTAAAATAATAAGCATTTAGTAAAGGGTTTTTCAACCACTGGTCCTCTCTTGGGCTGCAAATGTACATTAGGTAAACAGAATTTGGCCTGTAATGGGCCACCACAGGGCCACCAGCTATAAAAAATTTTAGACGGGGGCCACCTGCCTTGTTGCTGAAATTTACCAAGCGGAATCCCCCCCACTCTGTAAATGAATATTACTGAGGTGAACCCCCCCTCAGTTGGCAAAATTTTCCAAGGTGGCTTCCCCCCAGAATGCCACTGACAATTTTTCCTGTTCAACAGTTGTGACACATGATTGGAAATGCTAAGAATCTCTGATTGAGTAATAGGAAGTTTTCAGTCGGAGTAGGACATGGATGGACAAAAATAATTGTTATACATTATATAAAATAATTGTTATACATTTGTCTTTGGCTAGGACTTGGCTGGAGCATACCTGTTTGTATAGTTGTATAGCTCACACTGAGAGGTCAAATATATATACATACTTGTGTGTGTGTGCGTGCATATATATGTATATATATGCATATATTTATATATATATATAGATATAAACAGGTGGAGAAAGAATGTTTGTGAATTTCTGCTAAACCAGTTCTTCAGGTTTCTCAGACATGTCTGAACTTTTGTTTGCATTTCACTCATGCTTTGAAGCATGTGCTGCTGACACAAAAACTGTCCAATAGAAAAATGCAATAGAAAAAAGTCTATGTACTATACCTAAGTAGGTAATTTTCAGAATTTATTTAATTATTTTGTTTTGTCTGGGCTATTGAAAAGCAGAAATGTGAAGGAAATGATAAACATTTGTCATATTAAATTTATAAATGGTAAATGGGAATGGATAATAAGTTTTCTTACTTATGTTTTTAATCTTTCTCTGCCAAGCACAGTTCACGGCTTTTTGTCTACATAACTCAATTTTCATTCAGCTTCTATTCTTAATGGAGCACTAAAATTGTCACTTATTTAATCTGAAATGATTTGAATATGAAGTATTTATGTGAAGTGCAAATGACACTGTTCTAGTATTGGTGTTAGGGGAATTGAAAATAGTTATTTTCTTGTGGTGAGTTGGGAAGTCTGTCAGGCTAGCAGAAATCAATCAAGCAAAATACTTTATGGAAACTAATACTTAAAATGGGTTTGTGGTCTCTTGTGGGAATTTTAAATAAAAGGTTTACAGTGGAAAACAAAAATGCGTCATTATTAAAACCAACATGTGGAAAAACTTCCACTATCTATACCCACTTCCCTTGGAACATGCGTCAGTCTCAGACTTATTATACCCAATGGACCATATTGGAACCACAACCTTAATCAGTAAAATCAGGATCAGCTGTGTTTTACTTTCCCTGAGAAATTTGTTTGGCTAGAGCTGATGATCAGTTACCATGTTTAGACTAAAGTATGTTGTATCCTTAATCAAAGCACTACTACAGTGCAAGACTATCCACAGTCTCCGCTGAGTATAGCAAATTATAAGCTTTGTCTAGAGTATTCCCCTGCATTATTCCCAGTACTTCCTGGTATAAGCTACAGGCTCTCCTCAGCCCTATACTGGAAATGGAATGGTATCTATCTGCATCAAGTCATTCATTATGATCTACATTCTATCCTGCCCTCTATACTCAACAATAAAATGTTGATGATTCCTTAACTATGTGAAAACAAGTCCTGCATTAGATGCTTCACATGCATGGATGGCAGAATGACTAAGTAACCACATGTAGTCTGCAGAGTCTCTCATAACCTTCAAGAAATGCCGTAAAACCCATCTCATGTCAGTTGACCACATCCTGCCACTGACACTCACCTGCTCATTCTCCATATGGACTACTCTTGCTGTGGTTTCACTAGGCACTACTGGATGCCCTGATCATCTATTTTGTACTTAGACTTAGTTCATACTAGATTCTCTTTGGTGAAATTTATTTGTATAGCGTTCTAATGTTATTGTCTAAGCAGTGGTTATATAGCTCTTATCCTCTTACCTGTCAAATGGAGTGCTGTGTTGCTCTGCAGATTCGGTATCTCTGCCTGTTGTCAAAAGGGTGTGGATTCAAATCTAAGAGTGATGTCACCGCCCCACCTTTGTGTAAAGCCCTTATCCCCAATTACTTTGATCTTCACAGGCAAGTCATTTTGGACAAATGAGTCTGCTAAAGAAGTCAGTGTTACAATTGTTTCTGGTCATTTAGACTTGTGGCATTCATACCTAACTTGGATCTTTGACAGCAGTATGACTGTTATTAACCGCATCATTTGTATGTTGTTTTGGAGAAAAAGATCTGCCAAATAAATGAATGTGAATTGTAGAATGTGCATCTGCATGCCATTTTGTATATGCATTCATAATAATGTCATTGTACCTCTGTAATGGTATAAGATGACGCCTATGTCACAGAGCAGTATTATCTAAATATAACCTGATAGACTGACAGGTGGCTTTTTGAATATGTGGAAGCAGAGATAGTACCAGAACCAGCAGTCGTGAAACCAGCCTGAAGTGAACAAGACTGAACCAGTTTGGAGGCTGAAGCTTAACTCAAGTTTTGCAGACTCTAGGTCAGGCCACTCACAGGAGCCGTTCAATGGAAAAGAAGGATTTATTTTTCAGAAAACAAACAAATAAATAAATAAACCTCAACTTAGGAATAAGTAAATGGTGCCTTAAACATTACTCAGGAAATAGTAATGGCAGTGGGCAGTGGTTACAACAAGTCTCTATGCATATTTTTCTGCTGGGTCTTCAGCTTGTTCCACTGTAATTTTATCCAGGATTTTACAAATGAGTTCCTGCCAAAGCCTGTCCAAAACAAACAGACAACAAATGACTTCAGACGGGCAAAGGACTGCTGTTTTATGTATACCAAATATACTTTCAGTACATTTACATAAATAGCTGTGTTTGGGTCCTGGTCGCTCCCAGTATAATGCCCACTGGACATTTTCTCTGTAAATTACAGAATGTATTCTTATTTTCTTTACATTTTAATTAGAGAGTCAAAAAGTATTTAACAAGGTGACTGTAAATTTTTGAAAAAGAGAGAACAAAAAAACAAAAAAAAGATAAAATTAACTCCAAAAATACCATGACAGAACCATTAGGTGTTATTATACAGTATGTATGTGGACTGTTGCAGTTCCATACTGTACTGTACTTTCCCCTTAATGGTAGGTATATGTTGTGTGTATGTGTGTGTGTGTGTGGGGTGTGTGTGTCTTTTTGTGTTGAGGAACAATACATCAGCAATACATCTGGAGACAGAGAATAAAGAGAAGAGAGGGAGGAGCAAAAGGAAGATTGATTGATGGGGAAGATGGTGGCGCAGGAGGTAGTGCAGGTTCGAGCCCTGATTCCTCCTGACCCCATCAAAGTGTCCTTGAGCAAGACACTGAACCCCTAATTGCTCCCGGTGAGCAGGTTGGCACCTTGCATGGCAGCCTCTGCCACCGGTGTATGAATGTGTGTGTGGATGGGTGAATGTGAGGCATATGTTGTAAAGCACTTTGAGAAAAAGCGCTATATAAATGCAGTCCATTTACCATTGATTGGGGCCAGGCTGCTGTTTGGTCAACCAAGTCAGGCTAGGCCCGCTGCATACCGCGAACGGGCCAGAGGGGGATGCATGGCCATTGGAAAGTGGCCACTGGAGACCAGCTCAGAGACCCAATGACCCAAAAGAACCTCACCCCATACCCCACACAGTGGGAATGAGAATAATAGTAATACTAATAATAGCAAATTAAAAAAATTAAAAAAAATTTAAAAAAATGTGGCCACTAAGCACAAAAGCTTTTGTTGAAACCATCAGTAAACATAAATATAAACAATATTAGTATAAAATGAATATATAGTATATATTGTATAAAATTAGTACAATCGTGTATAAAAAGTGAAGACAATAAGGAAGTTGCTGAGAGAAAAATAAATATAGCAATAACGTATCCATCATTTTCATTAATAATATTAATAATAATAATAACGCAAAGGATAAATTAACAAATTTACCATTTTATTTCACCTGCTAAAATTTTTTTGTCCTCTATTTATATAATCATATGGTGCTGAAGACTCTTATATTACCTGATGGTGCTGCCTGGCCTCATCTTTCTGACAATGAAGCACTGCATCATGAAGCGATGAGAAGAGGCATCCCTTGGTGACTTTCTCATTGAAGAACTCTCCCCTCTCCAGACTCTCCACAACACAGGCTGGAGAAGTTAACAGATTGATTTCAAGAAATTTATTATTTGAAATCCTTTTGACTTTTTGACAGTAACTGAAAACTCTGTCAAGCATTAAAATAAATGACTGAGGGGACACAAGTATATTCAAGACCATAAATGTTGTTTTACCGTAAATATTTTTTAGCCCCCCCCTCAAAACAAATGTGTATTTATTGGCTTACTGTAAGTCATGAATAATTTGCCATCAGCCCCACCCCCCAGTAAAGACTCAGCCCCCCCATCCATGCATCTCTAACTACACCCCTGACTCATACCAATAAAGCCAACACTGATTTCACGGTTTCAATTTACTACATGAAAAGTACTTCATTCATGTAACAGTGATGTCAGAATATATGGGTACTTTAATTGGAAGAAATAAAAGCTGAATAAACAGTAAATGTATCATGGAAAGCACGGATATACTGTAAAACTATAAGAAAAAATGTCTGTTCTGGGGTAAAGTCATGTGACAAGCAAATCTGCTCACTTCACCTGGACCTTATTGTCAGTCATAAGGTCTCTCAACCTTTTTATGGCCAAACTCACTTGTAGCCCTTTTCACAACCCACTGTCTTTTATTTGCATTCTTTCCTCATATTGGCTAACTTATTTCCCCTCCCCTACACAAATACCTAAAGTCCTTTTTCTTCCCACCCCTGAGTAACATCTCTGTTTACATTCCACTCATAGCAGGTGTTTTGTAGACATCTTAAAGAGCCCTCATTTCTCCTTTGAAGCATCTAAAATTTCCACATTCAATAGGAAATTTATAGAAAGTTTGAAACCATGCACATGGACAACTGAGCACTAAACACACTGCTATGTATAAAAATGTCTTCTACATCATTTATTAAATCTTGTACTTTAGGTCTTGGGTCACTGAAAAAAACCATAGAGGTCTACATGATAATTATCGCTTAAAATAGTAAATTCAATGTTTGTCTGACCACCAGACAGAGAAAAAAATAGAATAACCGTACAATAAGTTGCATTGTAACTTTTCCTAAAAAACTACAAGACCAAGCTAAGCAAACCCTTCTGCCCATATTAATCAATATGTGGTGCTCAAAAGGCAGGGACCCCCACACCAATACTTACGCTGACAGCCTGCCAAAATGACTTCCACTCCGATTTCCCCATAGTCTTTCTGGATCTGAAATGGTACCAGGGAGCTGAATGAGTGGGAATGCCATCCACCAGAATGGGGGTGCTTACGAACAGAAGGCAGACAGGCACAGTGAGTTTCCCCTTACATTACGCAATGTCTTCACTCCCACAGTATCCAGGAAATTCACAGGACTCAGGTCCAGGATGATGGCGTGAGGAAGGGCGTGGTCTGTCTGAAAATTCCCTTCCACCGTTGCCACGGTACTGATCTGCGGGGTTTCGGGTTCTTCCTGACCGTGGAAAACACAACATTCTGAACAATATGGTATTTCAACATATATATTTGTACTTTCAATTGCAAGACAAAAAGTACAATCACACACTGAACAAGCATACATACATTACACAGGATACACTTTCAGCATTCAGTTGCTAACCATTCATCCACACACTCTCACACACACTAATCCATTTCTCCATGCCCACCAACTCATATTCGTCCGTTTCAGTCCCCGGTTCCGCCTCTGTATCGGATTCCATCTTGGCCTCCATCTTGGCCTCCATCTTGGCCGCCTTCTTTGCCTCCTTCTTGGCCTTTTTGGCCTCTTTCTTCTCCCTCCTCAGCTTCTTTAGGTCTTGCTTCCTCTTACGTGTCAGGATCTTGGTGATGTCAATCCCACTCTAGACTCAAAAAGGGAGCATTCACACATTTCTCTATTGCTCTTTAGTTACCAAAACATAAAGTAAAGTACAGTTTTCCCCCATTAAGTGAAACAGGAAGTTCAGCCATTTCAACCATTTTCCTAATTTATGCCTCATGATAAACAGACATAGAATGTAAGCCAATACAGTGTATTTCAAGCTTAGAAGGAGGAATTCTATTGTAAAACATTACCACATCTAAACTACTCCGCTGCTAGCAATTTTTCCTTCTGGGAACGGTTTATCGAACATTACGATTAAGGTATGGAAATGATCAAAGTGTCCAGTTTTCTCAAGGTTCTCCTACTAATACACCTATTACTACAACTAAGAATACTAATAATACGCAATTAAGTAAAGTTCCATTATCAATAAAATCACATTTAGATAAAGTTACCTAAATTATGGGAAGGTTCCTTGTTAAACAAAACTCACTCAATAGTGCTCACAGCAAAGATGTTCAATCCTAATTATTAAGAAAACTTAGCATAAGGTAATGCTCCTTATTGCTAAAATGAATGACCTTAATAAGGCATTGAGCAAAGGTGCATCGAAAACCTACATGCTGGGCTGTTTCCCGTAGTTTCCGAAAACTATAATAATAAGTCAAAAAGAGTCGTCTAGAGTGCAGTAACTCCTGCACCACCAGCATTAATAACCTCACCTTTGCTGCAAGGGCATCTGCATACATCTCAGCGTTGGCGAAGTACAGCGTGGCAGAAGAGCGAAAAATAAACAAGCTTGGCAGTTGGTACGCCTGAACAACAAAAGATAGTGCAGCCGTTCACAGGAAAGTCAAGATCTACCACACTGACAGACCTCATCCCTGGTGCTGGAGATAATAGTCCAGTTGGGTAACAGAGGTACTTTTCATCCCAAATAGTCTGTTCACCCAGCATAGCTTACGTGCGTGAGACACATAGAAGCATGTACAGGCATGGAGTTTGAACTGGCGACCTTCTGGTCACGGCGTATAATCTTAACCACCATACTATGAATAACCAAGTCAGGCTTAGGATTTTTTTCATAAAGTCTGCTGCTTCTGTAAATGGGTTTGAAGCTCTTAGTCTTCTGAGGAAGGTCAGGGGAAGAGGGGGTGGTTCTTGGGAGGGGGGGGGGTTTCTTGGGAGAGCAAGCCTGCACTGATAGTAGTAACAATGAATAAGGGGTATGTACCTGATGTACCTGATAGAGGCAGAAGGTAAAAGGCTCTGGAAAAAATGGACAGTGTGTGGACAACTATGTTCCTTGATGCAACAGCAGAGTTTAAGACTGTTTAGTTATTATCTTATCCTGCAGTTGACTTTAATTGTAGTCACTGTGTACAGTACAGAAAACGGGAACCTAAAAAAACAACTTAATAAAATGTGGAGTGGAATTCTGTTTTTTTCTGCTTTTCAATTATTCAAATAAAGTTACTATGCCTGAAGGGTTAGGCGGCTTGTGGTATTTATAGATGGTTTAATTAATACCAACGGATTTTTGTTTCCTGGGCTGTCTTCACACTGACATTTAATAATGCCAAATTTTAATTTACTAAGTACTGTGGGACACCCAGGTTGGGTAGGGCCATATAAACATGACTGAACTGAGTATGTTGTTAATTAGCTGGATGACTCACAGTTCTTACGGCTGCATTGTGGTGAGTTGTACTGTGGGAGGAGCTGTTGGTTTTACCTGCTTGTACTTGTTGATGGGTCTATAGATATCAGTGCCCTTGACCTGGCCAAGGATGGAGTACTGAGGCCTAAAAGTCAAAGGCAGAGAAACAAATGTGGGTTAAGCATTGCTTAATTTGTGGCAGATTCCGCTGGAACGTATTCCGGGACCCCTATGTTTTTGACTGTCTGCATTCTGACACCTATTTGAGTGGATCAGGCAGCTCTCTGGTTAAAAAAACAATAACATAAAATAAAAAAACTACGTATTTTAATTTGCAGACCAATTTCACAGTTTTAATTTCACGCAATTTCATGTCCTTTATTAGTTTAGATTTATTCTTAAAAAGTTGAGAGATTTATTGAAAAGCTTCTTGGGTAACGCAGAACTGCCACCACTACACGCAGATGATCTTATTTGAAAATGAGGCATATAATCCTCACAGCTAAGCAAGGGGGCGTTTGCGTAAGCCTACATAGCATGGGTTCCCAGCCTCATGCCATCCTCGTTACCCCTCCATTCTCATATGTCCTTTACATTCCGGCACCTTCTAATTTACACATTAACCACTGGGGTCAAGCAGAAACCCAAAGAAACCCATGTGGCCAATGGGTGGAATGAGGAAATTAGTGAGGCAGATAGACATAAGTTGAGATGTTGTCGGAGTTCCTCACAGCTGAGTCCTGAAGATGACGGTGAGTATGGAGAAGGCGATGGAGGCAGCCAGACCCATGTCAGGGTTAAACAGCACAGTGAGGATCAGGGTAGCAATCCACACAACCTGTGCATAGAGACGAGGACATTGGCATCACCACTGCTAAGAGTTGGAGCAGTTTTAATTAGGAATAATATTGACCCAAAACTGAAGAAGAAGCTTCTCCGATGTGGGACTCTGATGGATTTTGAGCCTCATGACAGGGATAGTGAGCTATCACCAAGTATCGTGTTTTATTTAGCTAACGGTGAGTCTGACTAATCTCCCCTGAAGCCCATTAGCCCAAACCGATGACGTCCTCACCATGTCCACTCGGTTAGTTCTCCAGAGTATGCGGATGTCACTGAACTGCTTCATCATCCCGTGCAGGTTCACGTAAATGATAGCTGCCAGCACTGCCTGTGTGGAGGAGCACGCTTTCAGCTAATTTTAATTCCCTCCATTGAGTTGCTCACTGCTGCATTACAGTCATATTTACGCATGTTTAAATGGACCATGACAGCCACAACACACACACAGATGTACCTTAGGAAGCTGCTCAAAGAGTTCTCCAATCTTCAACAAAATGATGAGAATCACAAAAGCTGAGATAGCACTAGCCACCTGGTGAGAGACAAACCCAAAGATGACATCCCTTGAGTCACCACTTGCCACTTTTTTGTATATACTGTATATTTTGTTAATTTCATTCTTATTTGTTTGCACTTTATATTTATATTATCTGCACTTTTTACCCTGTTTTCTCTTCCTCTTTTTGCACAGTCTTTGGATCGGTCAGGGTTCATTTCACTGCATGTTGTACTTGTTATAACTATGTACGTGACAAATAAAGAATCTTGAATCTTGAATGACATCAAATAAATGATCCTTGATTTTTGATACAGTCTTCACTGGAGTGCTGGGATTCAGGCATGAAAATGTGCATTTACCAATGCCAATGTTATTCAGAGATACTAGCACTTATTATGCGTATTGGTGTACATTAAAGAGAAGTTACTGGAAAGGACAGACTGAGATCTATTTTTCTCTCGGCCTATAAAATGCAGCCAGACCCTGGTGCCCAAGCCCGCACCCCTTTCATTAGACCCTGATGCCTATTTTGTTTTCCTGCGTGCTTCCCTGTTGATGATGGTGATACACCTGCCTTGTTTTTGGTCTTCCACACCATTTGTTAATCTCATGTCCCTCTCCCATACTCATTAAATCCCCGTTTTTATGTCCCATCCCCATGCCCCGTAGTCCTGTTCACTGTCCCACCTCCTGTAAATCTCATATCCTGGTACCTGAGTTTTTCCTCCAGTGCTCTCCTGGACAAGACTGCGGGACATGGAGCAACTGATGGCGAAGCACTGGAACAGCCCTCCAACCGTGTTACTGAGGCCCAAGGCCACCAGCTCCTACAAAGGAGAAGAACCATTTATAGTTCTGCTCAAGAATACATACATCAAATGGCTTTTAGGAACCAGAGCAGATACTACCTGGTTGCTGTCCACTCTGTATCCATATTTGAGTGCGAATATTCTGCCCAGGGAAATGGCAATGCCATATCCAACAATGGCCAAAGCGAAAGCATCTCCTATCACCTGTCCAAGAATGGAGACCTCGGGTACCCTCGGGGGCTGGAGGCTTAGGGTCAGACAGGGAGCAAGAGCTTCACAACCAGAAAAGAAGGCACTACGCTATTGTGTTGACATTGATTTCAGTCATCCAAGGCTATAGGGTTCAGTGGCACAAAAAAGAACAAAACAAACAGCACTGATAGTACATAACTTGTAGTAAATTAGTAAGTAATTATGAAACTTTTTAGATGGTGCTTTTATTCAGACTGACTTCATTTTTTTTTGTTGCTGTGCAATCAAGAAACGGCTATGTTTCTGTAGCTTGTAGTGTGGTGTCACGCACTGTGCCATTGTGATGCCAAACAGCCGTGTGTCTGTGTGTTCTTACCCAGATGGGATGGGTCCCACTACCTCCACCCCATACTTTGCATCTAGGTTGAACTGCCAGGAAATCACTGTGGCTATGATGATCTACAGACAAGAAATTTTCACACATACTTGAAGAAGACTGTAGCGGTGTTGGGCCTAAGGTCCTTGCTTTTGATCTAGGATGGACTGAAAATTAAATGACATGGGCACTGCATAAATGGTCTGGCCCTGCACTTGGGCCCCAAGTTTCATTCTCAACAATATGTGTGTGTCGCAAAGGAGAGCAATAAAAGATCATTTCATTATATTATTTCATTAAAGTCTGGGTTCAGGATATCTCTACTCACAGCCAGCAGTTCCACAGGAATGGGTACCGGTAGTTTGCGGGCAAGAAGTGAGTTGACCTCTTTGGCACCAATAAGGCCGACTGTGGTCACAATACTGACCACAAGAGTTCCAATGTTTGTCTTCGGAAGCAAGTAGCAAACATCAATCACCGTCTACAAGGGATTGGTGCGACATAAAGGGTGAGTGAGAGAGTGGGAAGTGCAAGTCTGTTTGTATTCAGTATTTCCAACATAGAGTTAAGCCATTAAAACCAGCATTTTATACAAATCATGCAAGAATCCGGATTGTACTGTAGTGATGCAGTGATGAATTCTGTCCATTGAAAGTAGGACATTTCAGCCTTTCCGAAGACATTTTATGTCATTTTAGCCGTAGCCAGTCCACACCAGGATTCAGGATTCAGCCCAGATGTTTGACAGAACCAGTCACCTTTCCCTGATTACCCTCACCAGTTTATTAAATCCACTTGTGTAATAGTTCATGTGTAATCAGTTAAATGCCAGTTGTTTTTTTGTTAGTTCATTGTGAGGTACTGCTAATGTACTCTGTTCCGTGCTGAACATTTCATCCTGTTGTTCCGATTGTGGTTCATTGACCTACTGCTTGTTTTTTTAACTTGGATAAAGATGCTGGTATTTTTCTCACTTTGAGTTTTAGTTGTAGCTTTGGCTTTGGTTTATAAACAATGGAATACTTTGTACATGGACCTCTGTCAGATTCATTAGACAATGAGCCACTTTGTACTGTTTTGTATGTTATACAACAAACATGGTAGCAACAGTCCACTTCCTCATTAGAAAAACTGCTGAAATACATTTATTGGCTCTGAATATATTGTGTGAGAAAATAATTTTATTTTGATAATATGCCTTAAAAATATGTTTTTTTTCTCCATTGTCCACTGTCTACATTTGCACTTCAATGAACAACTGTCTTTGTTTTTACACTAGTTCAGTTATTTGTCTGTTCTGCATCTGTGAAATCTGCACATTCCTCTCAGTATTGTGTCCATTGCACTTTGCAGTTTTTTTGAACATGGCACTCATATTAATTTATTGACATTTTTAATTTATTGTTATTTTTTCTGTAAATTTGTAATTTTTATTGTATTCTTTAGCTGTTGCATATATCGCAACATTAATTGTTTCTCTTAAGTATCTTGTAAAATTGCCATGTTTGGCACCAAACCACAAATGGTTCAGGTATGTTTGCGCATACTGGCAATAAAGTATTCTGAGCTCTGAGTTATAACACTATGTTTAACTGATGATTAAAGACATCTGTTATATTTAGCTATCAGTTAGCTCTGGACTGTCCAGTTCTGCTCCTGGATGGCCAGAATCCAACACAGTTTGCAGATTTCCCTGCTCAAATTAATCTGAATCAGCTATTTACCAGGTGTAATAGATCATTCTGAGAAGGGAAATCTGCGGACTGTGTTGGATTTTGGTCCTTCAGGACTGGAAATGGGCAACCATCGCTTAGTTAACATGTTCAGCTGAAGCAACTCAGCATCTTATATTTGCTAGTTAAGGCATTATTTTACAGACTATGTACCTTGTTGAAGCGTTTTTAGATATACACCCCTAGTAGCAACATCTAGATTTGGCATTTACTGTAGCATTGCATCCTAAACCACTATAGTCCTGGGAGCCTTAAAGAATATGCCATCCAAATCATAATATTAATATCTTTACAATTCTATTTGATGACTTGATCTGAAAGATCCACGGAAGGTCATTTTTCCTCCTATTTGTCCAGACAGAGTTGCAGAGAGAGAGACCATTGTTTTAAAGTGACAGGCGGGAATACTTGCATAAATCAGGGAGAAAGGCCCGCTGAAACGTTCTGGCTGGATTCCAAAGAAGTATTTGAGCTGGGAGACAATAACATTGATGGCGGCAGCAGTGGTGTATCCCCTGACCAGTGGCTCAGAGAGATAGGTCACCACAAAGCCAAACTGCACCATACCCAGCAAAACCTGCAGGCAGATGTGGATGGGTCACAGGGGTGCAGATGGACATGAGCACGAATGTCAATATAGTGATAGTGTGAGCAACTGCATGCCAGTAGATGATTATTATTATTGATGCATGGGGTGATTTGTAACTCAGTGGGTTAGATCTATGATCGGAAGGTCACTGGTTCAAATCCTGCACTTAGTAGACTGATTCCTCCATTGCACCCTTGAGCAAGGTCCTTGACCCTCAATTGCTCCTGAGGAGGCAGATGCTGTAACCTCCAAATAAAATATATATACATACACACACACACACTCCATGTGTGTCTCATGGAGAGGAAGATAGGATATGGGGAAAGACAATTTCCCTACATGGAGGAATAAGCTGCCACTATTGTATTAGTACAAGTACGAGTATGTTCACAAATCAAACCCTCACCAAGAACATATAACAAGCTTACACATCTACAGTGCATCGTTTGCATCGGCAACGAATGCAGTCATTTGCAACAGAACACTGCTAGTGCTATGTTACCCCACCTACTTCTTATATATTAGCTTAACAGACTATCTGAATCGTACAACTTGTCCATTCACGCCCCACTGCTTATAACGGGCATGGTTACCTGTAAAATGCCAGACAGAAAGGTGACCGCAGCTGCGATCTTCACCCTCTCGTGGTCACGGGTATAGGTGTCCAGCACACTCGAGTTGGTCACATTGTCCCAAATGAAGAAGTTGGAGTCCGGAGCGATGCGTTCTGTCACCCCTCCGATCATCACGCTCATCACCGCAT